>DWMZ01003785.1:0-12349 GCA_018249855.1 Eueides tales michaeli | reverse complement strand
AAACAAAAAGAAACAGACATATTTCAAGCAAAGAACGGAGTTGGAAATCTTGTCACATATAATGGTCGGGGCAATTTAAAGGTCGCAATTCTTGTCACATATATGTGACGGGGCAACTGAGCGGATATGCTATTTTGTGTTCAACATTTTTTTATTTTTTTCCCACTAATATAGGTCTTATCGTAATGTGATGATAGCCTATAAACTATCAACATATGGGATATACATACATAAATATTTTTTTAATTAAACGAGGAGTTCCCAAGATCACAGCGTTCAACCAAGCGTAAGTATAACTCAGTGATAATAAGTTAGAATAATTTACTGATAAAAAGTTAGTAAAACTTAGTGTTAAAAAGCCTCGTTCTTTGCTTTCTTTCTGAATTTGATACATTGAAAATTGAGTGGTGCAACCCAACGCCAGGTTTTCGCAAAGTAGGGTAGAAAAATATAATTCGTTGAATGAGGATAGACACTATTATAAAACACTGTTATAAATATTAATATTCCTTATTATACTTAGTTAACAAATACTTTATATAACAAGTACCTAAAAACTATCCCCTATAAAGCACTTCTTACTATCATTATAAAAAAATATTACAGCTGTTCATTTTCGTGAATACATTTCTATATTATTTCTTGTTCTTTGGTAATAAGCTGAAATAATAACGTTCTGTAAGTATGCTAATGAAAAACAAGTCTATTCATTCTACGATGTTACAATTTTAAGCAAGTAGCCTTTTCTTTCGCTGAATCTTAACTTCTTGCCATCTGCGCTAGTTCCGACGTATTCTGACTTTTGATGTTATGAAATTAATTAAGATATACTTTTTTTAAAAGAGAAACTCTTTTTAAAATGTTTTAATGAATTTTTAATATTAACTTTGTTAAAACTTCTTCTTATTAAATTTTCTTTTCTTTATAATTTAGGCTTTATCTCCATGTAGATTAGAGTTGACAACTTTTAAACTGCAAGCATAGCAAAAAAGTAATAAATAAGTAGACAAACTGTAATTCATTCGTGAAATGTGACCAATGCTCTTTCATTGGAGCAGTTGTACCCATCGCTTTTAATGAAATGAAAAAATGAACGCTCGTGAGAGATGTTATGAATTCTATATCAAGTGAATGAATTTGAAATGTTGTGAGCTGAAGTGTTTGCTTGATCTTTTTGTGTTATGGTTGGTTCATTGAGGATGGCTTCATGCTATGTTACATCAAGTTAATAATTTATATGTAACCCAATATACTTGTGGTCAGAGTTGTGTGAGTTTTGCTATACAGTATTTGTTTTTATAATATTACAAAATAATTTCTATCACAGTTTCTATGCTTATTTACATGTAAAATCCCACTATTAAAGTTATATTTTCAAATCAAATTCAAATCCCACTATTAAAGTGATTTTTTTTCTGGGAGCTATCAACAAACCTGGAATATGATAGCCAAAAACTGTAGTTACGTCAATATTTTTTTTTTAATTGTTCTCAGTAATTTGTACAGTAATCTTTGTGTACATATATATTTTTTTTTTACAAATTTTGATTTGGATTTTTGCACAGAAACGACTTTATATATATATATATATATATATATATATATATATATATATATATATATATATATATATATATATATATATATATATATATATATATATATATATATATATATATATATATATCATTTTTCCATATTTCATCCATTCAGGAAGTAAAACAATCAGATTTTTGATTCTGGATGGTTTTGTTCACTAGTTATGTACTACATGACATGAGTTAACAGCAACACAAAGTTTATAATTTTGCGCAACGTGCAAATGATGAGTTACATGTAACTTATTCAACGCCACAGTCAAAGAAAATGGAAGCATTTTGGGAGTTTGGACATTTAATAATGTAATAAAGTTCGTGTCTGTAATTTTGCTCGTTATAGCTTGTTAAGAGACAATGCAGCTTAGAAATAATGCTGCCATGATTTGTACACTCGTTATGTGTATAATTCTCAACGGAGCTGTACGTTGCGCTTGTCATTTGGAATTATTTAGTAGTATATGAAAGCGGAAGTAATTTATGCCTTTTATTTATATATTTGATGCTGTATCTCGCATATGGCAGGGTCGGTAGAAGCAACGTGGGAACCTAGTGTTACGACACTCCATTCCGTTCCCCATTTTCCACCAAATTTGAGGTATTTAGTGTTGAGTGTCGGAACTTAACACCACGTTTTGCCTTGTTACCTGAGCCCAGAAATGAAAGCTTTATATATAAATATTTAATTCGAAAATATTAAATTAAATTTGTGCTCCTGCGCCACGATAGGCCACAAAAATATATATATCTCTAAGTCTTTCGTGTAGTGTTTGAAAAAATATAACAATTTAATAATCACAAATAAGTTAACCTTGTAGTAGTACTATGAATATTACCTTCCAAGTAAAATAAATAAAAAGAAAACACATATGTAGTTAATGTTTCACGACAAAGAAAAATACCGCAGAGCTACCATTGAAGAAAACCTGGTGCTTTTCTAAACATGTATTGTTACTATTTTTTGTACCACTCGCTGTAAGAAACAAATTACTGCACCTAAGTGGAAGTACTTTTCTTAATAGCCCGAACTCAATTTATGTTTGATATCGAGGTTGCATATTTTTTTAAGTTCCTTCCGAGTAGTAGTCTAAGAGCCATCGCATTCAGCTCATCATAAAAATCCTCTGTTTATTTGCGCCGAAATCTGAGACAGTATTGAACGTCGGAGCTTAACGCCGCGGTTTTTATCGCTTTTTTTATTTTATATTAGAAGTCTTTATTATTTTTTTATTAATCAATTGTGATAGACAATTCATGTCTAAGAAAGTTGATAAAATGACGTAAGTTTAAAGTTATTTTACCATTTTTTATGTTCTATCTAATTTGACGGATGAATGAATTTCAGATAAATAATATTTCCTGAGCATTATTTATTATAAAATAAAGCCCCCAAAATTGATATATAATTCATACTGAATTATATTTTATTTAGTGCAAAACATACTTTAACTGACTATTATTATGGGCTTTCTTAACATATTTTCCAATTTCAGTCATTATATGTTATTTATTGAGCAATTTATGGTCCTGGGTGACTAACATTTACAGATTAAGGTGTATTAAAATGTATTTCTGGTAGTGACCGACCGATCTTTCGGTTTCGGTTTCGGTTTCGGCCAGTTTCGGCCAAAAATTCTTGTTTCGGCCATAATTTCGGTTTCGGCCAAAAAATAGCCGAAACTTTCGGCCCCGCCGAAACTCAAGTATTTGTAATTATCCCTCCAGTGTTGTGTTAAGTGGAGACGAATGCGGCGTTGGAGACCGCCAACATGCACGCCATGTCTGGTACAACGGCAGTGGGAGACCGACTTATAAATAGCTACGTGGAATATAAAGGAAGGGATGGAAGAAAAGATGGATGACACAGATTATTTATGTGACTGAGACCAAGTGAAAAGACAATGACACGACCGATTTACCGGGTCGCTTTCTGGCCTAGCGTATCAGAGAGCGAGCGAGGAAGTCAAATGTAGGTATGTTGTTGTCCTCTCGATGTTGTTAATATAATGATAGAGTACAAGGCTATCAAATCGAGGCGGGTTTGGGTGCGCTTCAAGATATTAAGAGTTTTCTTGTTAGCAGCGTATGCGCCGGTATCCTTACTTCCATTATGTGAACTCGAGCAGTTTTGGGAGTGTCAAGAACCTTCTGGGTAGTTTTAGAGTGTATATATGGGAGCGAACGGAAGAGAAAAGTATTATTGATCTATTTCTAGTGGATCAGCTGTGAATATGGAAATAAATGTTGAAGTATGCCGCCTAAACTGTATGACGGAAGTAACGGCAGAGGTATATGGTAATGGGTAAAGAGACTTTAAGAAAAATGCCGACGAATGGTCGGATGATTAAATGAAAAATGCTGTAAAAAAAAGAAGAGAGCAGAGAGAGAGAGAGAGATGGCAGGATTATAAAGAATTAAAGTATGAGAGAGATAAGAAAGAGTATAAACTTCAAAAACACCAACCGAAAGTACTTACAATGATGAAGCGTGAAAATTTTGAAAAAGAAAGAGATGAAATTTAACGGACAACTTTCAGAAAAATACGAAGGCTAGCAAGAAATGAGTGATTCTCGGAGTAGCTCACTAATCTGTAGAATGGAAGGGGTGCTTTCGAAGGGCGGTGGTCTTTTAACAGAACAACCACAGATTTTGCAGCGATGAGCGGAATTTTACAAGGAGATGTACTCAAGTATCAGCGAAACGCTGAAACTTCACAATTTGCTTGCTGATAGTGAAATCTGTATAAAAGAAGTTAAGAGAAGCTAAGACTACACTACGAAGTCTGAAATGTGGCAGCGTGAAATCTGGTGCAATTTTTGCTGGAAATCTGGGAACTCTCAGACGATTGGTGAGGTGCAGTCATCATGCCTTTATATAAAGACAAAGGTTCACAGATAGACTGCGCAAGCTTTACGGCTATCAGTTTGATTAGTTTGAGTAGTAAAGATTATGCTAAAATATTAGCTTTTGGTTGTGGAAAGACTTTTTCGTGGGCGCGAGCCAATAATTGATTCGAGCGAATAAGTGATGAAAGAATGGTAAAAAAATTATGAAGAAAAAGTGAGGGGGAGACCTCGGTTGATCTTTGAAAACACAGTTTCTATGATGCTGAAGAAGGAAAAGCATGAGGATAAACATTGAAATACACTAAATTTCAGTATACAATAGAAATTTTAAATATCTTTAAGTAAGTTTCGGTTTCGGTTTCGGCCGAAACTAAGAGCGGGGCCGAAAGTTCGGTTTCGGTTTCAGTTTCGGCTGAAAAAACAGTTTCGGTCGGTCACTAATTTCTGGTAAACATCTTTTTCCAGAAGGCTTATTTTAAACTACACTTGTATTACCCCGTTAAATACGCAATATCTAAAAAACCTTGGGGGTGAGTGGGGAACGGATTGTCTGTATTTTCTAGTACTAAGGCTCTGAAAAAGCATTAAGATGCTTGCTATCAACAAATTACCAGATATTCTGCTATCAATTATAATGTGCAACAACTATGAGTCATTATGACCACCAAATGTGCGTTTGATATTTAGCGCTAATTTCACAAAAATTTCACAGCGACGAGTGCTGTTTAAATTGTCGTGAGATGTCCATTACGGTTTTACTAATATCAAAAATTGAAAAATCTATACTAATTAAATCAGCACATTAATACAGTTTAATGAGATCAGTATGAGCAGTAATATTGTATTCAAGCGTACTTGGAATATATAGTTTTTCCTTTAGTTTACAAAGATAATAATGTAAATCCATATTACTATTTGTGTTTGGAAATAAGGCAAAAACGCGGTGTTGAGTTTCGCCACTCAACACGCAATGCCTCAAATTCGGCGGAAAGTGGGGAACGGAGTGCCTTAACACTAGGTTTCCAAGTTCCCTTTGCCTACACTGCCATGTGTTATCCCACACATGACAGTGTAGGCAAAGCAGTGGCAGTGTAGGTAGTGTGAAGCTATAAAAAAAATAAAAAAAAAATGTTTGATTATCATAATTATAAAAATTTATCATATATTTTTTGATAACGCTAAACGTTATTATAAGTCATTTTGGGTATATCCTTTTGCTGGGACTCTATTATAATTGAACGTCCTCGTATATCACGTACACTTATATAAAGTTCGAGATGTGGTGGTTCGAAATAATAGACTGACAATGTGACGATAGCATTTTCGATAATGTGCAAAGTTTTAAAGCTATTCATGGAAAATGTAGCTTAGGATTGGTTTCAAACAATAAAGTTATTTGGTTATGATTTCATGTTGTCGTATTTGAAAATTTCATTTCATTTTTGAAATGAAATGTATAATAAACATTTTATAAAATGTTTCTATTCTATAACAATGACATTGGTTTTTTATAACGCCCTTCATATTCTTATATCTTTCTGTCATTAATTATGTAAATAATTAAAAACAAATGATTACTTTATCATTTTACTGTTAATCTTAAACGTGTGTGCTATAATTAAAAGATACACAAATTAATTCACTACAAAGCTTAATGATTAAAGGATAAAGCTAGTTGCCCGGATTATCCGTAAACAAACGATACGTAAACTGTTTACGTATATTAAATAAACTTCCAAGGAAACGAATGTGATTAAATCCAACCTATAGTACATTTTAATATCTCTCTGGACTTCCGGCTCAGACGAAAGTAGAAATTGAGATTTATTGTGAACATTTTAGAGCTGTAGTTCTGCTCAATTGTATTCTTGATATGCTTAGTTTTGTTATCACGCAAATAGCATCTGATATACAGTTTACATCTTTCCCTCAAAAGAAAAAAAGATATCTTCAGAGAGTTCTGGTCACCAACGGAATGGGATCTTGAAGAACTTGGAACCACCTTGTGGATAGTTTGTACGAACACAGTGTTGATGCTGTTCACACAGTTGCACGATAGGAGATATTCGTTGAAGCGAATGTCTCTTTCTTATAGGACCTGAAGGTCCTATACAGTCTCGTCGGTTCTCAGTGTATTTGGTATATCTAGTTATGTTGTCGTTTTGGTTTTCGACAGCCGAATCTCTGTCGGAGAATCTTGACACCTTCTGCCCCGATGTAACTAAACCTGCCGTTGTAGCTAGGAATAGCAAGGCACACATTACGCCTATCATAAGGAGGCTAATGCTATAACGCTCTTGGCACTGTTCATTGGTGACCGTAGTAAAATTTTATGTTATACAGGATACAGGAAGATAGTGCTGCTCTTCTCCTGGAATTGTTCCCTCAATTGCCTTTTATGATCCCCACAAGAAGAATGATAGTGGTGCTTTTCCGCTATTTTATATTTTATAAGAAATCGTATTGTTATTATTTGACTAGGATAAAAAAAACCTTATTGGCAAACCTTTCAGTTTATGTTAAGTAATTGAGTAGAAATCATAGTCAAATTTTATTTTGAATAGAACATTACATATTAATACTTTATTCCGTGTAAGATCAGTACACGTGCCAAGAAAGATTGAACCAAACCTCATATATTTACAGTATAAGGACTGCATGTCCGAAAGCTCTCTACATATAGCTCAAATTCTTCTAAAATTAAATTTAATAAAGTTTTAATAGTAAAATTAAATAATTATTAAGACAAGTACTACAGTCAAGCAGGTATTCACATCGATAAAGCAAGGAGGTGGAGTATTTCATACAAACGTTGGAAATGCTGTTTGAGATACTGCACATGTAATCTTGCGGTAAATTATATCTTGACCTTTGGCTATATTCTAGGCATTTGTTATATAATGTTGCATATTCCCAAAATAAGCTGTTACGAGCATATTTTACTTCCTACTTTGTAAAATGGCGGAAAATAGATTATAAGAAAAATCTATCTATTGAAAAAATCCATTTGTTTTTGGAAATTCAACGCCACGCTTTTGCCTTATTACCAGAGCGAAGAAATGAAACATTAGATATTTAAATTGAAAATATTAAATATTTCATTTCTTCGACTGTGGATCGAACCCAGAACCTGTCGTTTACAGTCACACGCTTGTGCCGCTGCGCCACGACATGCCTCAAACAATACAATATAAAATTAATCTTATTTATAAAATTAATCTTT
The DNA here is from genome assembly GCA_018249855.1 of Eueides tales michaeli. Taxonomy (NCBI): domain Eukaryota; kingdom Metazoa; phylum Arthropoda; class Insecta; order Lepidoptera; family Nymphalidae; genus Eueides; species Eueides tales. Next base: position 4,685 of record DWMZ01003785.1, on the reverse strand, counting down.
TTTGTAATTAAACAATACAATATGAAATTATTTTTTTTTAACGTATTGTATGGAAAAATGTAACGAGAATTATTCAGTTGTCCACGTCTTACTTATTCAGAGGCGATGTATTGTGTTTACAGGCACATGGTAACAAAATCTGCACTGTATTTAAAAAAAATAAACTATTAAACAAGTTTCTGACTTAACGTTTTGTGTGTTCGATTCTTATTTAGACGAAAATGAACTACATTAATATCCTCGTCCTGGTAACAAATTAAAACGCGGTGTTGAATTCCGTCATTCGACACGCAATGTGTCGAATAGAGTTGGTAACTGCAATGAATGTTGGTAATTGTTGAACCGAATATGGGGAATGAAATGTTAAAAAAAATCCTAGAGCATATGTAGTTAAGTCACCTGAATACGACAAGTAGGTAGTAAAAAATAGAGTCAGCCTTACGTATGAGACTTGATGCTGATGCTATGTTCATATTAACGTTAGAGCTCCGTTAAGGCACAATTATTAATGTCTTTAGAGGGATTTGTAGATGCATTCCGTTTACGGAAGTAACTTTATTCAGTGGAGGACCACAAAGTATAGAATAGCTTTCTGGGATAGATTGCAATGTTTATTATTATTAGTTATAGTTTCGTCATGCGTAAAATTAGGTATTGTTAAAATTTTAAGCCTTCGACACTTTTGTCAGCGCTTTGAAACTGTTTCAACGTATTTTGATAAACATACATTTTATAATATAAGTATATACACATTTTTTTTCAAAGAGAAACTCATTTACGTAGGTCATCAATACTAAGCACTAAAAACTAAAGTAAACTCTTCTTCTCATCGACACATCATGGAATTTCTTGCCCATAAAACTTCAACAAACATGTGATAGTTTGGCTTCATATAAAAGCTATTAGCCTTGACCTTGGAGGATGATGTCACATCACGACTGTTATCTTCTTTTTAAATGTGAAATGAAAAACTAAAAATTTTTTAGAAATATTCATAAATATTTCATTTTAATATGATTGTAATGTATCTGTGACTTATTTGAATAAAGAAGAAAAGGATCTAAAGAATAAACTCTATGTAAATTATATTTTCCATCAGAAACAAAGTTGAAAAAAAATAAACTCTGCAATGTCTATATAGTCGATAAAAAACCTATTTCAGTTTCGCAGTTCCTTTGTTCCATTGTGCAGATACAAGACTGATCGTTGCAAAAGCAATAACAGGAGTGATTATTTTCTCTATTACACATCTTTTTTGGTACATATAAAATATCACAAATATAATATATATTTAATATATGACAAACGGAGCAAAACGGAGCACGTTGGTAACGATGATAATTGACAAAATAGAGTTATGGGCAAAGTTGCAAAATTTTCAACACCAAAAAGATTATCTCTCGCATTAACATAATTTCACTGTTTTAAACTGCTCAAATTGTTTCAACTGAGAAATTTTTCAATTATACGAGTATTTTTTAAGAGTAGTTTTAATTTTACTGTTCTGTTCTGTTCTTTGATTATGGTTTACCATGGGTATGTCGAGGCCAACATGGCTCAGCGTCGTAGTGACTGTAAGTGAGACGGTTGTGGGTTCGATTCCAACTAGACAGAATGAATAATTTTTAATTTTCTGGTAACAAGACAAATAACAATTTTGAGTTCTGCCAATGTTATATATTTCTGAAAATAATGTCTTAATACTAAGGCCCCCCTACCCTGCTATATGCGGCATACATCATGAAACTACAAATTATGATTAAACCTTTACTTTATGAGCGTATAAGATCCTGGTAGAGTATCTCAGGGACTTTTCTTTAAATGGCGGATCGGACAGATTTTGTCGCTCTGATTTTACACAGAATATATTTATTTAAGAAATTTGATTGTTTTTTATCTATTTACTTTAACTAATTTTATTATTTTTTTTCTTATTTCAGGTAATAACTATTTAAACATCAGCAACTAAGAGAAAACATCAGTAAATAAGAAAGGAATGTCAGCTTATAATTGAAATTAATAAATTGATTAAGAATTTGTTACAATAGTATATTGGAATCTTATAAACTTAAAACAATATTAAAACTAATCTAGGAGATACTTAAATTCACTATTAAACAAGTATATGCCGCTATGAAAACCTCAAAAACATAAATATACATTGCTTAAACATATAATATATATTGCTTAACCAATATTAAATATAAATTGCTTAGCCATAGTAAAAACATAAATTTACTAACAAACTTAATAACTATCATACTGCTAAATTTAAACAAGCATAATCGGGTCATACGACCGCAAAATAGTTTTCGATTTTAGTTCACAATCGGATTAGGGGCACTGTGAAAGCTTTGCGGCAATATATTTATATTCCACACAAGTTATATCTAATGTCTGTTCGAAAAAGGTATTTTATTTAGCTGAAAAGAAATTAATTTGGCAGATTTTGCTGAAAAGTAATTACAATATGTTTTATTTTGTTTACGTATGCTCCTCGCTTTATATTTAAAATTTTATCTCTGTGGAAGACTTGGAAAATATATTAAATAATATAGATTTAGTATTAGATATGAGACAAAGATTGGTCCAATATAATATTCTTTTTACGCATTTTAAATTAAATTGAAACTATTTTCAGTATATTTTCTTATTATAATTTAAAAAAAAAATAAAGACATACGAGGACTAAGAGGATTTCTACACTGTAAAGTGTAATTCCATAACTTGTTTACTTAAGCTTTTCATAATAAAAGATAATTTATATAACACAATTAGTTTTATTATAATATTTCAAAGTTTCCTTGAAATGTAACAACATTCAACTGTGCGACTTGTATCGATACAGAACATCTGTCGCCAAACTTCACGCTTATCGACGCCGTTAAAGTTGCTCCTGACAAAATGATCTCTCAGTCTGTTGGTATAAAACTTTGTACTCTAAATTGTTATATAAGCCTTGAGTTAATATCCACTATAATTTATGCAACAATGTCTTATAAAAAAATAAAATTTGTTGTGTATTATGATGCATTAATATCATACTTGTGTAGTTGAGTGAATGTTTGATTTACAGAGATTTGAGGTTTTGGATTCAATTTATAAAATAAAGCTTAGTTGCTCTCGTTAGTTCAAATAACATTAAGTTATTACAAACATTATTTATTGCTTATATAATATATATATTTCACATATTATACATTTTCAAATTGAGTATTTAATGTTTTAATTTCTTCGCTCTGGTTACAAGGCAAAACACGGCGTTGAGTCCCTCGCACTGCCTTATATTCCGTAAGAAATGAGAAACGTAACGAAGGTGGATGGTTCCCAAGCACCGTTTGCCTACCGCACCATATTCGGGATACTGCGTCAAACTAAATAAAAATGTAGTCTATATGTTAGCCATACTAAAAGTCTATAATTATAATACTAAGTATAACGAACTTCTACTTAGCAGTAACTTAGCGTCAGTACGAAACTTGCTTGAATATAAATAGAATATTTACTATAAAGCTATTAACCTTATTAAATCTAAAACAAGCAAGGAAGTACTTATACCTAACATAACCTGAGGCTGTTTATGTACGAGTATGTCATTACCGGTTAACTATTGGTTCCACCAAGAAACTGAATAAATTAGAGTTTTTTAAAGTTTAAAAATAATAATATTGTAATAATATAGTAACACACTTCGGATTTAGTACGATCGTCGACCGAGAGATATTATCAAATCTGCTTTGTTATAAGTTTATAATGATGTATTTTTACATTTAGTATTTTGTATTTTTCCATTAAGTTTTTTGTTTAGAGGCCTGTCGTGGCTTAGGGGCATAAGCGTGTGACTGTAAACGACACCTTGTGGGTTCGATGCCTATCGATCGGGAAGTAAAATATTTATTATTTTCAATTAAAATATTTTATATTTTCCTTTCTTCGCTCTGGTATTAAGTCAGCACTCGTAGTAGGCCCTCAAGTTCCCTCTGCTTACCATGCCATGTGCGGAATACAGCGTGAAGCTAATAAAGTATTTTTTGTAGAGTAGTAAGTCTTTCAGAAACTTACTATTCTACAATTGTTATAATTTAAATATTTAAGTGCTTAAATATTTTAATATTACATTTTTTTATGCTTAATACTAGATGTTATGTAAAATGTTTTTTGGTTTAGAATAACTGTATACTAATGCATATTTATGTTGAAAATAATAGTATAAATTCTTAAACTGACATAAAAAAGTAGATATTTTCAATATTTTATTTGACATTACTACACCTTTAGTAATTATGAAGCTCCAATTATTTCCCACAGACACAAACGACTGTAGAACCATAAGTCTATTAAATGTCAATAATCAACTAAGTTTAAACTGTTTGCACGAAGTCACCAAGGCCTTGCTAGTGGTTCTATAATTTAAATGGCAAACAAGAGCACCTGCTCGGTTAGGTTTCGTGCTTCACGTCTGGGCACTGAAATATAATGATTTTTTTACATTTTCATTATGTTTAGGAAATCAAAATCAAAAATCAAAATCAAAATATTCTTTATTCAATTAGGCCAATACAAGCACTTTTGAATCGTCAAGTTACATAGAAATGTCTGTAGTGTCAGTCCTACAGGAAGCTACCACCGGCTCGGAAGGCGGGTCTGCTGAGAAGAGCCGGCAAGAAACTCAACAGTTGCTCTTT
>DWMZ01003784.1:0-12351 GCA_018249855.1 Eueides tales michaeli | reverse complement strand
TCAGCAATATCAAAGAGCTACTTGGTGCTACGCTTTGTGATCGCAGCTCCGTAGCTCAGCTACGACGTAGCAAGTTTAGAAGTTTATAAACTACTTATAGTGTTCTTCTGTTGAACTAGGGACCCGAGGCTTCGCCCGTTAAAAGGTATCTCTCTATTCTATAAAATACTTTTTTGGTCTGTACGATTTTTTGTATAATAGTTGTTGACGTAGAAAATTGATATTGATTGATCGAGTGCAAGCTGGAAGAAAAGGTGATCGAGAATATTGTGTATAGTGAGGCGCTCGCGTGAGTGCCTGTAATATGAAAAAAATATATGAAAAAAAATGTTGTGATTCTTTATGAATTTGGATCAAGATGTAAATTGTATTTTTTTTTTGCTTTTGATAAAGGTGCAGAATTAAGAAGCTGCTTTTATTGATGCTTTCATTGATTGATACATGTTTTTTGGTTTAATTTTCGTTTGCGTGGGTGAGGGAGGGGGGACGCCGGGGGTCGGCGAGCGAAGCGAGCAGGGGGCGTAGCCCCCTAGTTTTTATATAACAATATATAAATTGAAATATACAATATAAAACACAAAATTTATACTCTCTCTGGTCTGGTCTATTAGCAACATAATTGCATTGGCAACACCGCACAGAGAAACGATCTTGATTGACATTTGAAAACAATATTTATGATACTTGTTATACATAGGTACATGTATAAAGATGTTGATAATTTAAAAAAGAAATTAGCAAAATCCACTGCGATTTTCGCTTCATTTTCTTTTACTAAATGGTAAGTGACGTTAGGGAAGCTAAAAAATGTAACGTTATTAATATTAATGATATTTTAATGACGGTCTTAATATATTACCTCAGAATAATGATAACAATGTAATACAACAGTTTACAAAAAAGCAACTTTATTTATTAGAGTTCTAAATTAGATTGATATTAAAATAGATTTGAGGCCTGTCGTGGTGCAGCGGTACACGCTCAAGGAAATGAAATATTTAATATTTTTCAAACTAAATATTTCTTAATTTCATTTCTTCAGTCTGGTAACAAGGTAAAGCGCGGCGTTGAGTCTCGCCCTTCGTGTTGAAGGCAAGCAAAGTTAGCAATGCCTCAAAAACTCGGCAGAAATTAACGAACGGAATGTCTTTACACTATTCTACCAAGTTCCCTCTGCCTACCCTGCCATTTGCCGGATATAGCCTATACCGTTTCTGAATTCGGTAGATACTCCTTTTTCATATCGTAAACGGAACTAAAATCCCAATAATATTCAAAACTATAATAAATTACGACAGTACAACACACCAGTAAAGTATGTAAGTCACTCATTGCTATGGAAACTTGTCAAATATTTAAATAATAGAATTTCCAAGTGTATGCCATTCTTACTTCTCCTACTGAGAATTAGAATAGAATATATTAGTACAGCGAAATATAAATTCGTAAACAAATCAAATTTTGCAACATCTCGCATTAAAAAAATAATTTCTCCAAAAAATGCCATGTTATAAACTATGAACAAACTAATTAACCACAACAAATTAATTTACTAAAACTTCAAAAGCTGCATATAAAGTAAAGCGTAAGAAAGCAAGCTCGAAGCTCAGCCCGCGAGAGGAAAACTTATCGGTCTGAACTCATCGCGGGCAAGTTTTAATGAAGCGTCGCTGTCGACTAGCGGTTTATTAAACGATTCGATTAAGTCTGTTTTTTTTTCTGTTCAGATTTATGCTGTATCCCGCAAATGGCAGGGTAGGCAGAGGGAACTTGGGAACCTAGTGTTAAGACACTCCGTTACTCTTCCGTTCCCTACTTTCCGCCGAATTTGAGGCATTGCGCGTTGAGTGGCGGCACTCGACGTCGCGAAAGAGCGAAAAAATGAAAACATTAAATATTTAATTTTGAACGTAGAGACATTGCGTTCGCCAATTTCCGCCGGAACTGGCGGAACTCAACGCCGCGCTCTACGTTTTTACCAGAATGAATAAATAGAAATAATAAATATTTAATTTCCTCGATAGGAGATCTAATCTGCAACTTGTCACGCTTGCAGTCAACTTATGCCCCTGCGGTACTAAAGGCTTTAAGCACTTTTCATCTGTGATAATGGCTTAGTCCAAGAATTGATGTGTTTTATAAAGTATCTTAGGCGAGTTCATTAAAACTTAGCTGCGGTGAGTTTGTCCTGACTTTTACCCTCGTTACGCTGCGACCTGAGCCTCCGTCGACAAACGCTTTCAAACTTGTTAATTCCTACGGGTTGGTAGAAAGTAGCGTAAATTGTTATTTGTTATTGTGGTTTATTTAAGACTATATTAAGAGTAAAGCGCTTTAAATGGATTTTTTTAGTATAAATTTGTTTTTTATTCAATGTGGAATGAAACCTAGTTGAGTTTTCGTTAGAAAAATATATATTTTCAACTGCACGCCTTGTCCTGCATATAGCAAGGTAGAAAGAGCGCATAGATTGTGTGAGACACTCCATTCGCTTTACGGCAGATTAAAACACTATGTGTAAATGGCGGAACTTAACACCGCGCTTTGATTTCCAAAAAAAAAGTGAAAATAAGTTATTCGTTCGATTGAAAATCAATCCCTAACTATGCCTCGATAGTCTCTGCAATATAATAAAATAAAAAACTAGATAATTTTACTCCCGCGTGATCGTTTGCCTAATTTAAAATGTATTACTCTCGAGAGATTTATTCTGGTCTTAGTTAATTTCCTTTTAGTTATTATGATATTCCCAAGTTGAAGTTGTTATTTTCAAATGTTTTTTCAATATTAAAATTATATTTTATTCATGCATAACCGTAATTTTTTCTCTTTCTCTCTCTGCCTTCTTCTAGTAGAGAGCTTCTGGGCATACGTTATTTTAAACTGACTTTAGATAGATGTTAGCGGTGGAGTTTAGAGGTGGATCATAGTTTCCTTTTACGCAATTTGTTTTATGCTTTTATAAAATCAGCAACAACAAAGAAAATATTTTTTGCATATTTTTTGTAGTTCTATCTTCTTTATTTATATTATTTTTCTTTTCCTCACAGACTAATGTGTAGTGTATGGTAGTTTTATTCTATTATATTTTGTTTAATATTAAAATTATTGTTTATTTTATTTTGGTTTATATAATTACACTTTTGAAGTCAATATATTTTATGTTAATTCAAGTTTACTTACTTAGCTTCACGCTATATCCCAGGCAGTGAGAACGGAGCGCCAAACGTTACGGTCCCGGCATACCTCTTCCACCTCGTCCACTGTCATCAACCTCTTCATACATGCCCTCCGGGGGGTCCTCGTATTTTTTACGTAACCTTCCTCCAGTACATAGATTCGTAGATATTGTGTTTTCGAAGATCAACCGAGGTCTCCCCCTCCTTCTCTTACCAATTATTTTTCCTTAAAATTTAACTAATTCAAGTTTAAAACATTATAATACGAAAATTATATTAAAGGTTACCTTTGTACCATTAAATGTTAACCAGACACGTTACAATTGCCACGTCTGTCTATTATACCAAAATGAAAATATTTCATATTTAATTTTCTTTAGTTTTACAAAGATTTGTTGCAACAACAAAGTCTTATAAATATAATACATATTTATATTTTTAACAAAATTTGAAACATCGTAGTATTTAAAACTGGTGATGCTTTACAATATTCATGAATACTCCGAGTGTGCAACGCAACAGTGATTCAATTAAAACAAGCTGCAATAATCATAATACATCAGATAATACCCTATGTATTAAAAGTAATAATTGTTAATACAAGCTCAGTATGAATATTTTATTATGAAGCCTCTAGTGATGATAATGACGCACTACAAGTTTTATCAGAATTGGTTTAATTGTTTTTTCAACATTAGTAGAGATTATACAATAATTACGAGCAAACAAGGCGAGAAAGCGCAGCGTTGAGCTCCGTAATTTTACACACAATGATTCGGTGTTAAGTGGAAAGTTAAGTAGCGGAGTGTCTTAACACTATATTTGTTCTAGCTATAATAGTGATAAATATAAAGAAATATATACAAACAACTGTTTAACTTACTGACTTGCACGGAATCCACGAAGCGCCCTCATTACGTCACGCGCATAGTTGCTGTCCCCGTGGAATTTTTCAATACTTTTCGCCATTATTAAGAAAATTTGTGTAACAAAGTATGTGTAATGTTTAACTGCAAATTGCGGTAAAGTATAATTTTTTTTAAGCTTTTAACGCTTATAATCTTTATTTTGGTTTTTTGCTTCCTTTTATCAGCGGCTTCCCCCCCGCAGATTAATACTTTTGTATGACACATTATAAGAATCCAATATAACTGTATTCATGTAACTACAGTAGAAACTGTTATCTTAATATAGTATCTAAGCTTTCAGTAGTTTCCAACTGAAATATTTTTTATATATATATATATATATATATATATATATATATATATATATATATATATATATATATATATATATATATATATATATATATGTATATATGTATTTCTCTTAAAGTTATACATGTCCTCTCTTAACGGTATATATATTACACTACAAGATTATATAGAGTTCTGCCACAAAAAATTTATTTAATTAGACGGAAAGTGCAAAAAGAAAGTGTCTTAAAGGTAACGTAGTGTCTTAACACATGGTCCCCAAGTTCTCTCTTCTTATATATTATTTTAAATTGTTGTATAATAAAAACTCACAAATATTGTGTAAACTTTTAACGTGGATTTTTATATTTTTATTAAGTCTTTTTTTACAACTTTTGTAATTATTTATAAACCATAAGGCAAAATTACAATCTTCATCCGAAATGAAATGGCCCTTGGAGCTACGTTTACTATGCTTATTTTTTACAACTACACATAATTTTTGCGTCAAGATTTTATATTGTACTTTAGTTATATATTATATAAGCTTGCTATGAATTTAATATTTTAATTGTTTTAAAAGCGATGTATATATTATTGAAATATATATTATTTTGAGACTATTAAATATACTCAGCAAAATTTTAACACATTTTTTTATATCAGGCAAATATATAATGTGTTTGTCGTGCAAACACATTATTAATTTGGTGAAGCGCTAAACTTATAAGCTTAGCCAACCTGTCTATCTGTAGCACCGTAGCTCCTGTACGAATGGACAGATTTGATTGCGGTTGTTCTAATCGAAAGCCTTGTTCCATTTTTAAAACATAATTGAGAATTCAAAAGGGACTTTTCTGTGATTCTTTCATATTTTCATCATCATGCCTATTCCTTGTGATGACGGGTTAAGTAGTAACATACTTTTTCTCTGCCAAGTCTACGGTGAAACCCGTTAACGTAAAAAAAATCTGTTATTAAAGTTTCTATACTGTATTTCCACACGAACAAAAATAATGAAACATTACCTTATATTAATTTAAAATCAATAAATAATTAAATGTATAAATAAAATATTTATTATCAAATGTCAAATTCCAAATTATGCGTAACGTAGCGTACTTGTTAAATGACAATAACGTATGATTAATTAATCTCGAACCATTAATCTTCTCCACCAACACTTTGCCCCGTTCATAATGGTTAGTAACAATTACGATACTTTGATGCCTATAGTGGCGTAGTAGTATTAGCGTATAACTGTATATGCAACAGGTTGTGGATTCGATTCATAATCGAAATAATTAAATATATAATATAATCAACATATCTTGGAACGGAGTGTTTTAACACTAAGTTTCTAAGTTCCCTCTGCCTACCCTGCAATTTGCATGAAACTAAAAAAAAAAAATCAACATTTCTTGGCTGCGCTCTGGTAACGTTGCATACCGCAGGGTTGAGTACCGTCATTCAACACGCAATGCCACAAATTCGATTCGATCGAAGGGGGCAACAAGTGTCTTAAAGGCGACGGACTTACGTTAAAGAAGGCCGTAAGATAAAAAAATAGTCAATTAGTAATATTTTTTAATGACTAAAATCCACTCATCACCCATTTGTGACAATGAGAACGATATAACTAAGTGATCACATGTTTGATCGCAGGTTTGGATTCAAGATTTTTGATGCTCATATACATAGCGGGGTGTTTAGAGGGAACACGCTACCTACAGCTTTCTACCTAATTTCAATTTAAAACGTTGCGTTTTTAATGTCGAAATTCAGCGTCCAGCTCTTCTTGTTACCAAATTGAAGATATGAACATAATGTAGTTTTCTTTGATGGAGTTTTAATGCATTAAACAAGTTTATAATTTTGAAATCCCAAGAACAAGAACGTACATAAGTGCTGTACCATCCTATCAAATGGACACTAATAGCGCTCTCGCAACAATTATCTCCTAATCTTCTATTACTGAGCTACTTGAAGCTCCAACTTCGTTATTTAGAAACTCCTTTGTGGTGCAGTCAGGAGGTGTCTGACTGACTATGCAACGAATATATGTACAGGTACAGCTTCGATTATTTCTATACTTATATTATAAGGATGAAGATTTTTTTTTATTCGTTTTGATAATTTTAGGTAAAAAAAAATGATAAAATTATTTTTAAATTTTATTCAGCTTCAGGCAGGGTAGGTAGAGGGAAATAGGGAACCTAGTGTTGAGACACTCCGTTCCACATCCGTTCCCCCACTTCAAAATATTAAAAATGATTTAATATTTAAAATATTTTAGTTATTTATCAACTTTTTATATTAGAAAATGGACTATCCATTTTACTAAGATGGCTGGGTCATAGACGGACTACAATTGTGTGACATTTACCGTATCCATTTATTGTATTATGTGTCATACTTTACTTGGCAATGTGGGGGAAGGCGCAGGTTGTTAAAGTCATATTTAAATAACCAAGCGTAATGCTACTTTTACTATCTGAAACGTTTTAATTTTTTTATTTCTTTTTCTTGCTCTATCGATCTACAATGTAAATTGTGAGACAAAATTAAAATTAAAGTAGAAGTACCGTTTTCCCCTTTGCACCGTCTGTTTCATATTCACATGAATTTTTACATTTATTTCCCATGAGGGGTGGTTTGCTAGGATATTAATGAAATAGAAGATCTGTTGCGAATATATTTTTTGTTGCTGTTTTTAGGATAATTTCGGAGCAATTTTTTTAAAAATAATTTAAAATAAGGATGAAAAAACATTTTTTTTGGATAATCTCAATGCGCTCTACACTCGTGGCTTCGCTCGCTTGAACTAGTCAATTTGTATCTGTTTACTAATCTTGATTACTTACATGTTATAATAAAATTTTCTATTCAAAGCCAATGTACATGTAGGTAAAGCTTAAATTTTAGTTAATTCAATGAGACCGTTCTTGTACTAATAAGAAAAATACTTTAAATTTATTTAACTTTTCTATTGAAAGAAGTGAAATGAACAAACAATGAAAAACTTGTAATGCTTAGGCATTTTATTTGCCATTTTTGGCTTAGGTTAAAAGTTAGGCGATTAGTGTACAGAAACAAACAGATGATAAAATAAAAATCCATTGCTTAGTGTTTTAATGATAAAACACTAAGCAATGGATTTTTATTTTATCATCTGTTTGTTTCTGGAAAATGCACATGGAAAATATTTGAGAAAATCTATATGCTCCCAGCACGTATCAATATGAATTGATACGTGCTGGGAGCATATAGATTTTCTCAAATATTTTCCATGTGCAGAGAGCGATCAGTCACAGGTTCATTATCTTATATACGTAGTGTCATACAAAATTCGTAATTTGTAGCTCAGTTGTAAAGTTAGAATACGTATCGAATGCGCTAAGATATTATGAATGTTTTTATTTCACACTGTATCCCGCTCATGGCAGGGTAGGCGGAGAAACCTTGGGAACCTTGTGTGAACTTCCTGCCGAATTTGAACATTGTGTTAGAGAAAAGAAATGAAAATATTAAAGATTTCTTTTGAAAATATGAAATATTTCATATCTTCAAAGTAATTCAGTCTAAAGTGTAAATATAAGTTTTTTATATTATTTAATGTTATACTCACACAAACTTAGCTATGCAAAACATGTCTGGATTTCGCTACCTAAAAGCGCAATATATTTATCTAACTAAAAACATACAATCTGAAGTAACGGGTCAATAGTTACCATATACTTTTACAGAATCTCAATATAAGTTTCCTCGAATCGTGGGATTAAGACAAATAGCGCAGATATATGTCGTTAGCGTCAGCGCCAGTTCGCATTACATTGCTTCGTCCATATAAAAAATGACTTCCGGACTGACTCGGCAATGATAGCATCTGTTCTGTTGAATAATATATAGTAGTAAGATTACTTTTAACGTATTTTTTTACGCTTCACGTTGTATCCCGTACATGGCAGGTACAGTGGACAGAGAGAATTTGGGAAACTAGTGTGAAGACACTCCGTTCCTATTATGGTACTTCCGTTCGCCAACCACCGCTGAATTTGAAGTATATTAAATATTGCGCCAAATTCGGCGGAAAGAGGTGTCTTAATGAGAACGGAGTGTCTTAACTGTAGGTTTTCAAGTTCTCTCTCTATACTCTGCCATGTACAGGATACAGTGTAAAGCAGAAAACAACTTACTAAAATTAAGTTTCGCCGTTATCACATATAAGTTGATATTCTTGTTTCCTTTCACCCACATGTCGCTATTAGTTCTTGATTAATGCGACCAAACTAAAGAATAAGTGAGTGACTTGCAATATAGTTTGTAACGTAATCTCCTCAGTTTCGTCGTCCCTGCTACCAATTACTGGGCTCATCTATCATACGGTATTATTATGAGGCTATGAGGGTCTAGTAGATGATTTAAACTTTGTTCTTATTTGTATTATAGATAGGGCTTCACGTTGTATTCCGCACGAGGGTAGGCAGAGGGAACCCTGGAACCTAGTGTTAAGACACTCCGTTCCACTTTCGTTCTCCATTTTTCACCGAATTTAAGGCATAGCGTATTAAAATTGAAATTATTACATATTTCATTTCCTCGACTGGGGAACGAACCCAGAACCTGTCGGTTACAGTCACAGCGCACAAACGTGTGACTGTAACCGACAAGTTCTGGGTTCGATCCCCACTCGAGAAAATAAAATATTTAATATTTTCAATTTAAATAATTGATGTTTTATTTCTTCGCTCTTGTAATAAGGCAAAAGAACAAAGCTCACGTGCTAGGAAAGCCTGTGTGTGAACAAGAAGCCTGTCGTGGCGCGGGGCACAAGCTTGTGACTTTAAATGCGACAAATTATAACTTCGATCCTCATTCGAGGAAATGAAATATTTAATATTTTGAATTTAAATATTTACTGTTTTAATTTCTTTGCTCTGGTAAAAAGGCAAAGCGCGGCGTTGTTTTCCGCCACTCAACACCCAATACCTCAAATTCGACAATAAGTGGAGAACGAAATGGAGTGTCTTAACACTAGGTTCCCAAATTTCCTCTGTCTATCCTGCCATGTGCGGGATACAACGTGAAGCAGCAGCGCGTGTGAGAGAGTGAGTGGAATATTATGTGATTCAAATAAGAGGTATCAGACATATGCACACTGTACATACATATCTATCTAGTAACATTTTTTTTTCTGAATCTGTGAGATATACACGAGTTGCAATTTATATTTTAAAAATGTGTTAAAAATGTTGAAAAATAAAGTAATTTAATAAACAAAGCACACGCTTTATTCCGGGAGGGACACCACTAATAAAACCACACAAATATTTACATTAAAACGAGCTAAATCCTAATTTATATTCATGCAAGTCATTGTCAACTGTTATACTTGGAAAATGCCAACTTAGGGCAATCAAGCTCTTAGCCTCAAATTGGCGCACGTCATGTTGGGCACGTACCAAACGCCCGGATGAATGCCCGCGACCGGGGCCGTACATTTGTCACATACACTCTCTAATAATCCCGGGAATTCTATATGGAATATGCAAGTTATATGAATGTGAGAAATTGGTGGTTAGTTGTTTGAGTTTTTAGCAGAGCACATGGCAGAGTACATGAGAAGCTAGTGTTAAGACACTCCGTTCTATATATTTGACGAATTTAGGCATTGCGTGTGGAGTGACGGGACTGGACGCCGCACTTGTCTTTTTAACAGAGCGAAGATATCAAAATATAAATTATGTCATGCGAATCAAACCTACGTACGAGTATAACCTGTTGATTTTAGAACCACACGCTTGTGCTACTGCGCTCCTATGTTTTACTATAACCAAAGGTGTTATTTAATCTTAGAAAGTCGATTTAATTTGTTAAACATATTGTGTCATGAAGTCTATACATTGCATATCATTATATAATTGTTTTATAATATTGTTACGGTAAGAACAAAATATAATCCCGTTTTTTTTTTTCATTTTTGAAATTACGGAAAGATTGTTTATTCCATTTCTCTATTTTCCATTAGCTTTAAAAAGTTTTTTTTTTAAAAATGATTTCGTATATTAAAACATACTTATTCCCAACTAACTCAAGGCGAGCACGAATAAACATGTACTACAGAGTGACTCCCTCGACACGTTAACCGACACAACACGGCGAGATCCACAGATAAAATGTCCAAAGTATGATTATAATATTCGGTTACAGTATTTCTCGGTCGGGTCCCGCGGGGCGTCTAGGCCGATTCAGCGCGTCATGCCGTTACTTGAATATTCTATTAACTAACTAAACGGTTTTTGGTATCAGAATATATGTATATGTGTATATGTACGGAAAATTACTTATATTGAGGTCTGGTGCGACGCAGGGGTACAAGTTATGTCTGTAAAAGGAAAAGTTTATAGGTTCGTTTCTCACTCGAGGAAATAATATATTTAATATCTTGGTTTCTTTGTTCTGGTCGCCAGGAAAAATACGGCGTTAAGCTCTTTACTCAACACGTGAGCCCTTAAATTCGGCTTTTAGTAGGAAACGAACGCAACGAAATATCTTAACAATAGGTTCCCAAGTTTTTTCTGCCTACTCTGCCATGTGAAATTTAAAAAAAAACTCAATTTTACCAATAAGTCTTGGCTCCGGTAAGTTTCACCTGTCCAAGGCCCTAATGGAATTGAGGCAGAAATAAAACTGGCAAAAATACAAACAAAAATCAAAGAATTGGCCAGATATGACCAAATTAACAAATAATGAAGAACGGAGTGACTGGTCGTTCGTTATATTTTCTTTATCTAATCCATTTACAGTGCAGTGATGTGTGCAAGAAAACTAATAAGAAATTCCGATTGATACACTAAAGCGCCAATCTACAGATTCATTAGCGCGTCCCACTTTTCCAGATCAGACGTTAATATCCTCCAGCCAATATTGAAATCCGATTTGACCCACATTTTATTCTTTTTAGATTAAAGAAAGTTTGTAATAAATATATATATATATATATATATATATATATATATATATATATATATATATATATATATATATATATATATATTACAAACTTTCTGTAATCTAAAAAGAATAAAATGTGGGTCAAATCGGATTTCAATATTGGCTGGAGGATATTAACGTCTGATATAGCAGTGAGATTTTTTTTATTTCCTTCCTCCGAAAACAAGATAAAGCGCGGCTTTATGTTCTACCACTCCACACGCGATGTTACAAAAATTCAAAAGTCCATGGGGAAAGGAGTGACTTAACACTGATTTCCCTTTGCCTTTACGATTTAGTGTGAAGCTACAAAAGCTGTTTCTTTGAAAAAGTAATTTATATTGACTTTTTTTAATTTGGTTAGACAAAGTACAATGCAATTCTTCATTCGAATTGTCTCCAAATGGATAAAAGGGAATAGAGTGATTTATCATCAGATTTATTCTGCTTATTGCATAAAATACGGACTTTAACAAATTAATGTTTCCCCATTTTCAGAAAGGAACTGAGTATTGAATCTGTTCCTTTTTGAAAATGTAAGTGCAAAATTAGTTTAAATAATATTTCTTTTTGTAAAAAGAATCGGCTAAGTGCAAGTCAGACTCGAGCATGAGGAATTCCATTTCCGTTCCTTAATCTATAAAAACGGTAAAAACAATCCGTTTGTTGTATCCATCCATATTTATATTATTCTGTTTATTTTTTCTTCTGGCATATATCATCGTGAAAATTTCAACTGTCTAACACGATACGCGATCTATATCCTGGCGACTAATGAACATACAGGCAACCAAGTTTTAGTCTACTACTAGTCTTACTATCTTTGCATACGAAAAGAACATTAAGAACTAATTACTCTATCTTCCTCAGGGTATATTCCGGTTGGCCTGCGAACACGTGATCAGAACAATGCGTCGCGGCCGTGAAACACTGCTGACTCTCTTAGAGGCCTTCGTCTACGACCCGCTGGTGGAATGGGG
>DWMZ01003783.1:0-12352 GCA_018249855.1 Eueides tales michaeli | reverse complement strand
TGAAAATCTTTCTTAAGTTTGGATTCTTTTAAAAGCGGAGTTATGTATTAAAACTTTGGATTAATATATAATTAATCAAATAAATGATTGCATGTGCTTGTGTCTTATTGTTTCATTTAATTAATTTTATTACACTTAATTTAATAGTAAATAGTAATTGAGAAATAAAATTAATAATTGTGATATATCATTTATTTACATTATCTGTAAATTGGATAGAAAATATATGATCCTCCAAAAAAAACTAAACCTAAATACACTAGCTTATTTTCTCCTTTCTTATATAATTAACTTTTAATACTCTAACATTTTAGTTTAATTTATAAAAGAACAAAACATATAAATATAGAGATAAGTAGACAAACAGTACGGTAACTAGAATCTTGTTTTTCAGCCACATTTCAGTACCTTGTAATGGTAGACAAATGGATTCGTATCCCATTTGAGGAAATGAAATATTTAATACTTCCATTTCTACACTCTTCAGGTGGAAAGTGGCGAAGAGAACGGAATGTTTTAAAACTATGTTCCAAAGTTTCTCCTGCCTACATTGTAATGTGAGGGATACAGCGTGAAGCTGAAACAAATCTTATCTTTAAATGTACTGTCTTTGGATAATGAAGTAATAAAAAGTATATGGATGCGCATGTCTTGATGTCGGCAGTTACTGTAATCGGTAGAAAATAAAATGTAAAATATCCAACCCCACATTCTTTAATTTCCATACTTCCTTTCCTCTCTAAATTTCTTGAAAGTATAGTACACGAGCAATCACGTCTATATTTACTCAACAATAATATTCTGTCCCCCTTCCAATCAGGCGTCTGGGTATAGCACAGTAACGATTTCGACATCCTTTTAGGTATAAGGTCCATTAACGTTTTTCCCTAACTAGGAAGCAATTTTCACAAAATATAGTCAGCGCAAGCGTTCCACAAGATGGTGTACTGCCCCCCCTTTTCTTTCCATAATCATTAACATATTGACTCAGCATATACATTTATCATACCATCTCTATGCAGCTGATTTACAGATTTATACGACTACATCTGCTACTGACAAGTCCAGGGCTATAAATTACATTAATTCCGATTTTCTAATCATTAGTAGCTGGACAAGGTCTTTTGGACTACATGTAAATCTAAAGTATAAAGGCTTGGTCACTCAAAACAATTATTAATAAATAAAATCTCCTCTCCCCCATCTTTTTAGATAACATTCAAGCCTTTTACCTGGTAAGGTAATTAGAATGGATACAGTACAGTATATTTTACTGCTCGCCTTAAATTACCGAGCTTAGTCGTAAGATCTTTTGCGCCATAGGAACTTTACTAAGATTCCAAAAAATAGGAACTTTACTAAGATTTAATAATGGATCAAAAGCTCATTACACGATTTATTTTTGGACTGAGAAAGTGTGATCATATAAGACAGTACTATAATCAGCTCAAATAGCTATTAAATGACATTAAATACCGGCGTCATCTACATTCCCTCCATTGCCATCAACACTCCTTCCTACTTCAAAGAATAATTTAAGTTCTTACGAGCAAACACATTTCACTGCAGCATCTCCGTTTCCGTAACAATAATCTCGCATGAAATTCTATGGAGACTCTATTGTTAAAACAGTAAAACTGTGGAATACTCTGCCTGATAGCGTTAGGCATTTATTATTATTATTAACTGCAACTTGCACCTGCGATGACGATAAGTATTCACACAATTCATCCTGATATGCTAGTAAACGTTCAGCTTGGAAAAGCTGCTCGCCAAATCTCCTGCCCCGACCAGGGTATCAAGAGTAACTCACTCTTATCTATCATTTAGATCCTTTTTACGCAGAATATAAAACTGTTATTTCCCTTACAATATAAAAGAAAAGCTGGTTGATACTAACATTCCAGGTCGTCCTCGCGCAGCACCACAAAGGCACAGTGCAAACGCGACCATTGTCGATTCTTATAGGCAAAATGATTAAAATATGTAACTGGCAGACATTGTAATAATTATCAACCTATTAATATAGAAATACACGCAATGCCTCAAAATTCGGCGGAAAATGGGGAACGTAAGTGGTACGGAGTGTCTTAACACTAGGTTCCCAAGTTCCCTCTGCCTACCCTGCCATATGCAGGATACAGCGTGACGCTGAGTTAGAGTTAATAAAGTAATATGATATAAGAAAAAAAATATAGAATAGAAGTAACATGTCTAATTTACATTCTGAACAAAATACTAATCTGATCCTTGATTAGTATTTTGTATAGTATTAATTCTTCCGGCCCTTATTCCCTACAATATATCACTTTATTATATATATAAAACCATATCTATAATATGGTTTTACGCTGTATCTCACACAAGGCAGGATATGCAGAGGGAGGATTTCAGGGGGTTGCACCTGCACTCATCCCCTGCAAGCTATTGATTGATGCGCAGAAATTGCACTATAAAAGGCGATGGACACTGTGGCTCGTCCCACAACATCTGATCTTTGGAGTGAGCAAGGTGTTTTCAGTACTTTGTAATAAAGTATGGAGGTTTTATAGTAAATTAAGAAATTATTTCTTAATCATTTTTTATAATAACAGGTATTTATAACAATAAAATCGTTAAACGTTGATAGCTGTATCATAGAATTTTAATAACTCATATTAATATATTTTACAGGTCCATGTCCCAGCATCTTTCGACATGATGAATTTACAGATTAAAGGCGGCTTGAGGAATTACCATGACGTAACGAGATGACATACAAACTAGGGAACATTTAGTTCCCTACATTTAAAATCTGAATGATCATTCTTAAATTTGAATTTTTTTAAAACGGAGTTATGTATTAAAACTTTGGATTAATATATAAGAATTATATCAAATAAATGATTGCATGTGCTTGTATAAAATATTGTTTCATTTAATTCATTTGATTATACTTAAAATATTTCATATTGAGAAATATATGTAAACGGCGTTTACTAGATTTCAATACCAAAATATATTTAAAAGCTAATTATGTTTTGAGACATAAAATTAATAATTGCAATATATTTGCGATATATAATTATCTGCAAATCGAACAGAAAATATATGATCAGAAAAAAAACTAAACTAAAACTAAGTAAACTAACTTAGCTGCCTTTTATATACTATAATATTGTTCTTTTAATTATGAAATGATCAAACATATAAACATGGTGATAAAGAGACAAAGAGTTAGTGTTATCATCTCTGTTAAAAAAAAGCTTCATTTCAGGTGTGAGTGTTTAATATATTAATTTCTTCGCTCTGGTTACAACGCAAAGCGCGGTGTTAAGCTCCGCCACTCAACACACAATGCCTCAAATTCGGCGGAAAGTGGGGAATGGAATTGAAACGCAGTGTCTTAACACTAAGTTCCCAAGGTCCTTCTGCCTACCCTGCAGTAAGGGATACAGCGTGAAGCTGAAACAAATCTTCTCATCTTATACCCTTAAATAACATCTACATACTGATTTCAAAATGTTGAAATAATTTGACTAATGTTTAAATTATAATAATAACTTAATGAATTATTTAATCATTAAAAAATTAAATTAATGGAGTAACAAGAAGTCCTTGAGTGCACATTTCTTGATGTCAATAGTTACTGTGATCGCTATATCTAAACATACTTATATAGATCAGTATCCATGTATAAATAGGCTTGTCGTGGCGCAGCGGCGCAAGCGTGTGACTGTAACCGACAGGTTCTGGGTTCGATCCCCAGTCGAGGAAATGACATATTTAATATTTTCAATTTAAATATTTAATGTTTCATTTCTTCAATCTGGTAATAAGGCAAAGCGCGGGGTTGAGTTCCGCCACTCAACACGCAATGCTTCAAATTCGGCGGAAAGTGGGGAACGGAAGTGGAACGGAGTGTCTTAACACTAGGTTCCCGGGTTCCCTCTGCCTACCCTGCCTTGTGCGGGATACAGCGTAAAGCTAAAAAAAAAGAAAAAATGCATAAATAGACAATTAAAAGAAAAATATGTATATAATTTATAAAGTTATACATTATATTATTTAACCAGTAGACATTACACGTGGCTTGGAAACCAAACTAAGATGGAGAACTCACTCAAAAGAAAACAGACAAGTAGTTAATAAACGATGATACGTATCTTAAATAGATATTTTAAGCTGACGTGAAACAAAAAGAAAAACATTAAATTGCTTAATTTGATTTACAAATAATGGAAATTGTATTTTAATATAGATAAATAAATTGGAATTCAACCCGTGATGATATTTTCAAATATTGTATAAAAAAAGGTTCCAGCTGAGTCACAAGATCAGCTCATTTGCTTAGTTAGCAAATGAACTGCTAAATGCTCCTGCAATGCTCCTGTACATTAAAATGTACAGGAGCATTGCCACGCCCAAATGGGAGACATAGCTGCACCTACACTCACCCCCTACAACCTTATCGATTGATGCGCACCAATTGCATTTGCAAAGTATACAGAACTTTCTCTCACATCTCACTGAAAGCAAGGTTGAGTTTCAATTAAAATAAATGGCAAATATAGATGTTTATCGATGTTTATGTTATTTCATTATAATATTCAAAACATTAAAATTTTCATTATCAAGTTCATCAATATCTATTACTTTCTATTTATCAGCAAACTAACAATCTTGTAACATGTCTTTGAGTTTCGCCACTCAATACATAATACCTTAAATTCGGCAGAAAGTAGGGACAGAACCCCTCTCCCTCTGCCTACCTTGTGCATGTGCGGTATGCAATATGAAGCTGAGTGAATCAGTGAGTAATGTCACTGATGGACGCAATTAAATAATTTGCGTTTACTAAAAAAAAATATAAAATTATTTAGTTTAACTGGATTTTTTTAAAGAAACTTTAAAAAAAATTCTTTAAAAAAATCCAGTTTAAGTAAATAATTTTATATTTTTTTTAGTAAACGCAAATTATTTAATTGCGTCCATCAGTGACATTACTCACTCATTCACTAAGCTGTACACTGCATACCGCATGGTGCAACAAACTTTTAAAAAGTTTCTAAATTTTATGTTTTTTAGCTTTACGCTGTATTGCGTACATGGTAGAATAGGTTAAGGGAACTTGGGAAGCTAGTGTTAAGACACTCTGTTCATCTCCGAATTGTATGTAAACCATACAAATTTATAGATATTGTATGTATTAACGTAACAACGGATCTAAAGTAACGATTTACAAAAGATTAAAAGGAAGCATATTTTTGCATCATTGAACATGAAGAAAAACAAACAGCATGTTTATGGCTGATTAGTTAATTATAAAATTAATACTTTACATTGAGGAACCTTACCAATTAGGAACAAAAGGAACTCAACTATGTTACCCTGTATCTAATTTGAATCTATCCCAGCTTCACGCTGTATTCCGTATATAGCAGGGTAGGTAAATGGAGCTTAGTGTCAAGACATTCCGTTCTCTATTTTCAACCCAATCTTTAAGACATTGCATATTCGTTGACAGAACTCATCGTCGCTATTCGTCTTATTACCAGAGCGCGGAAACCAAATTCGTTGCTTCGAATGTCTTGAAGATATAATCAACACGTTTATAGCTAAAAATCATGCCACTATGCATTACTAAGGCCTTACAGACGTTACATATATAAGGATATTCTAGCCAAGTTGAAACTAAGTCAGTAATTCTTTTGTACATATAGAGTATATTATCATATACATTGGTCGTCTACAACACCCAAACGGGAGACCTTGCTCCTGCACTCATCCCCTGCACCTCTATTGATTGATGCGCGGAATTTGCACTATAAAAGGCAAAGGATGCTGAGACTCGTCCCACAACATTAAAGTCAATCAGTGAGCAAGGTGTTTTCATATTACTTAATAAAGTATGGGGCGTTTACAATAAATTAAGAAGCTATTTCTTAGCAGATTTTTTTGAATATAAGGTATTCCTTATTGTATATTAAGGTTTATGTAAATTTTCGGTGGTTTTTAACTATTTGGTTAAAATTTAACTGATTTTTAAATGTATTTTCAGGTTCATGTTCCAACTCCTAACGACATGAAGAGATTTCAGAGGAAGAAATCGTGTAAAAATAAAACAGATGCCACAAGATGAGAATTTTCCCCAACATCGGACCAGGGTTTCTTGATTAATTTGAAATATAAATATGTGTAACTAATTCAAGTCTTCCATTATCTTCTAATGATTTTGATTTTATTGCAAACTTCTTGTAATTGTTTTTTGAAATAAATGATTTGTTATGTGTTTGATTGTTTTATTTTTAAACTGATAACTTTTTTAAAAAACAATGAATCATACAATAACTACGACTAATGTTCCTAGATTTCTAACAAAATTCTACTTTGACTTATTTAATTGTTAAAACAATAACTTTATCGTTTTCACAAGACAAAGGTTAACCCTAAAATAAATCTATTTAAAATTAAAATAACTATAGAACGAAAAATATATAAAAACTACTTATTTTCATTAGATGAATAACGTTGTCTAACATTAGGTCTTCGATTTTGTACATTAATGTCAAATAATATATAGTTTAAAAAACACACACTTTGAACTAGTTGAAATCAGTTTAAAACCAAGCTACATCATCAGATTAGCTCGAAAATGTCATATTATTGTATACAACTTGGCAGTTATTGTTTAGAAGTTAACTACTATACCTACTTCATGATGATACATATACTACAAGTGCTAAATTCAGTTTCTTAGATTTTCATTATAAGTACAGATCTTTTTTATTTTTGTGGCTATTGTAATTAAATTATAGTAAGATTGGCACCAGGATATTCTGGATGGACGTGAACGTACCGGCCTCCCAGCTCTTTCGCCCGTAATCCCACTCTTTCATAGATGTATTTTAAGCAGTTGCCTTACTTAAGTTAAGTATTCGATTGCCACTCAATTTGATTTATAGCGCGCATACATAGTCAAATAATTAAACTGATTATTTTAATTTATCTTTGGTTCCTTATCCTACAAATGCTTAATGTTATGTTACAATGAAAAATCTAATGATTTAAATCAATAAGGAGATTTAACTTTGATTATGATGTAATATTTCCAGCATTATTCCGAAAAATACATACAATGAAAAAAATAAATCATATATTTAGTTAAAGAAGGTGAAGCCTGAAGGTCGGCCTCATCCCAATAGCATTGATTTTATGAACATATTAATGGGTAGATATAGTACATGGAGATGTCCCCACCCTGGACGTGGGGGTACCAAATCCAGGGTGGGTCTGCACCTGCACTCATCCCTTGCATTATATTGATCGATGCGCAGAAATTGCACTATAAAAGGCGATGGACACCAAGCCTCGTCCCACAACATCTGATCCTTGAAGTGAGCAAGGTGTGTTCAGTACTTTGTAATAAAGTATGGTTTTACTAAATTAAGGAGTTATTTCTTGTTACTCTTTTTATAAATAAAGGTAATAATATTTATGGAAATTGTGACTAGATTTTCCACTTTTCCATTTAAAGTAATATCATTTTCAATTTTTTGTTTTCAGCTCCATGTCCCTGCATTCCGACATGAAGCTATTTAAGAGCGAAGAGGCATTAAAAGACAAGACAGATGCCACGAGATGACGAAAATATGAAAAGGAAATGTATCTTTTTTTAAATAACTAAGCCTTAAAATCCTATTTACTAATGACATCAGAAATTTATACCGATCGTGTATTGACTTTGCAATAAATGTTTCTTTGTGTTTATTGTAGTTTTATTTGATTTCACTTTGATGTTAGTAAAAGAAATAAAAATATATTAATATATGCTATCGCTTTTAGATTTAATTGTAGGATTTTTAAATTAAAACAACCTATCCATATTAAATTCAATTGCAGACTAAAAAATGTTTGTTAATCTATTAATGGACTTACTCACTCACTCACTCAGCTTTTTACTTCATACTGTATCCCGCACACTGCAGGGTAGACAGGGAATTTTAGAACATAGTGTTAAGACACTCATACATATAGACATAGTGTTAAGACCTCACTTTTCGCCGAATTATATGTATTTTGATTCGGATAATTTAGGTTATGGTTGCAACATTTTTAGTAAATAACAGTTATGCATCATGGCAGTATTGCATCAATTAAATATTACATATTTATTTCAAGTATATATAGAGTATAGAGTATCACTGGAAATCTAGTGTAAGGCAATCAGTTCCTCATTAAAACAATTCCTTTCCTTACTTGCCGATGAATTCTGGAGTCCAGCTCCAGACGCCGCGCTTTTCCTCATTACCAGAGGGAGGAAATTAAAATATTTAATATTTCATTTCTTCGAGCTGTGATCAAACCCACATCTCCAATGCCACATCTACATGCTTACAATTTTTCATTCGTATCTATATTTAAGTAATATTATTTCTTTATAATTTTTTACTTTAACTATAGAATAACGATACAAAAATTGTTCTTTTCTCCATTTCACTTGCGCTGATCAAATGTTACGAGAATTACTACCCCCAATACCCCTACCCTTATTCAAATAAGGGTAATATTGATATTGAAATATTGAAACATATAATTAAATCCTGTACAGGTATCGATTGATGCGCGGATGGTGCGCTGTAATAGGATAAAATTTAATAGCAAAAGCTCTTTACCGTAAGTTACACGTGTTAAATTTGAGTGTACAAAAAAAATTAAGTATCTACTAAGTTGTTATTGAACTGAAGTTATCTTTTATTCACTTTGGACTTTTTACCATACAGAAGGTAATTTTTCAGTTGTAAAACAGGTATTTTAGTGAACTTATTTTGAAAAAGTGGAAAGTCTATATAGTGTATACAAGACATATAGACCCAAAAAATTAAGCACGATCTAAATCATTTCTGCTGATAAAATATATTGTTTAATGGTCATTTTAATACAAGTTAACGTGGTGATTTTGGCGCACTCGGGGGAATTAAATGTTTAATATTTTTGTTACCTAGCTCCGACAACAAGGACGGTACTGATTTCTATTTAACACGCAACACCTCTAGAATTCTACAATTATATTACAATTTAAGGACGAAGAAACTTTATCGGGAAAGAAACATCTTAACTCTAGGTTCCCAAGTGGGAACCTGCCTACTACTGCCTACCTGTATGTATGGGCATATCTTTAAGCTTAAATAAAATATATTTACCTGCTCTGGCGAGGCAAAATCTGACGATGAGCTCAATACTGGATATGCAATGTCCCAATGAATCTGATGAACGGAATGTCTGAACTCTCTGCCTGCGTATTCGAGAAAAAACGAAAAAGCTCAAAAAGTAACAAATGTATTTTTTGTTCATCCTTAATTATATGCTGTTGCGGCTGTCTTATACAAATAAGATAATTTACAGGTTGAATTATAAAAAAAGCATTAAAGTGTCACAATTATTTCTTAAGATATTCAATGGTTTTCTGGGGACATGAAAATATATCAAAAAAGCTTGATATCACTGAAATACTTGTATAATAAAATCTTATAATTATTATAAATAATCGCTGTTTTATTTAAAATTCTATTTAAGTAAAGACTTGAGGCCTGTCACGGAGGCGAAGAGGTAAGAGCGTGAGACTTCACCTTTCTTCACCAAGTTGCAGGTTTGAGCCCCACTTGAAGTAATAAAATGTTCAATATTTTCATTTTCTCATTCTGGTAACGTTCAATGAATTCTTTTACACACAATAGTAATATGGAGAACGGAAGTGTTTTAATGGAAAGAGAGTGTCAAATTTTACGTTCCAAAGACATCTCTACCTACTCTGTTTTAGTAAAGACTTTGTAATTTAGTGAAATTAGTGCTATTTTCTATTTCATCAGGCTAAATATTACTAATATTTTTTTTATAGAGAGTAATAAACAAAATATTGTAAAAGAATTGACATAGAATAGTATGTATACAAGGTGCTGCTCCTTAGTGAAGTACAAATACTTTTATATGCGGAACGTCTTGCTAAGTTCTTATTACAAGGCGTTGCGTCTTTTACTTAAGAAATTATACTTGAAAAGTTTAAAGTTACAGATTAGATCATTACTGATCTAAGATGGTTGTATTGTAATTTTTTATTTAAAGAATTACTATAAAAATAAGATTAATTATTGCTGTAAATGCGACAGATAGTGGGTTCGATTATCACAGAAAATGGAATATTTGATATGTTTATTTCCCAGATCTGTATCAAGGCAAAGTGCGGCGTTAATTCCACCACTTAATACTCAACGCGTCAAATATTGTGCAAAGTGAGAAATGGAAGGTCTCATCTGTCTACTCTGTCAAGGGCAAAATACAGCGTGAAGCTGAAAAAAAATATATAAAAAAAACACAATATACAGACTTAATGGTAAGCAACAATCTCTTTCAGGAATGCTTGGAGTGAAGGGAAAACAAATGGGTTTTTATATATGAAAAGTATGATTAATTGTTGAGCCTGAGGCCTGTCGTGACGCAGCGGCGCAAGCGTGTGGCTGTAACAGGTCCTGAGTTCGATCCCCAGTCGAGGAAATGAAATATTAATTTCAATTTAAATATTTAATGTTTAATTTTTCGCTCTGGTAATAAGGCAAAGCGCGGCGTTGAGTTCCACCACTCAACACGCAATGCATCAAATTCGACGAAAAATGGGGAACGGAAGTGGAACAGAGTGTCTTAGCACTAGGTTCCCGGATTCCTAAAATTGTCTCATTTAATAATAATTCATTCCTGCAAGAGGGAACCTAGTCCATTATTGTCACGGTTACAGACGTAGTGCCCCTGAGCCAAGAAGTTTCTTTATTTTATTTACATAAAGTCAAATATCGTAGTATCTAAAATTGTTGTATTAAAATGGATGACATACATTGTATATTATCTCTGTTTCTCCGAAAAATGTATTAAGTAAAGTGAAAAAACGTAACTAAAGTAATTATAAACACAAATGAGATAGTGAGTCGTGATCACGATACTTACAACGCGTGCCTTCAAATAAAACATCAGTTTATTAAAATTAGTCATTCACAAGCTAAATAAAATTTGGGTATTTAAATATAAAAACCCTTATTATATTTTTTCAGCTTCACGCTGTATCCCGCACATGCCAGGGTAGGTAGAGGGAACTTGGGAACCTAGTGTTAAGACACTCCGTTTCAATTCCATTCCCCACTTTCCGCCGAATTTGAGACATTGCGTGTTGAGTGGCAAAACTCATCGTCGCGTTTTGCCTTATTACCAGAGCGAAGAAATGATAAGAATAAATATTTAATTGAAAACATTAAATATTTCATTTCCTCGAGTGGAGATCGAACCCACAACCTATCACTGAAATGGAACGGAGTGTTTTATCACTATTTTCTCAAGTACTCTATGCCTAGCTTGCCATGTGCGAGATACGATCATGAAAACGTAAAAATATTAAATATTAAATTTTGAAAATATTAATTATTTTACTTCTTTGAGTGAGGATAGAAACCGCAATGTGTCGTTTACACACAATTCACAGACACACGCTTCTGCCCCTGCGCGAAAGACTATAAATTAAAATGTGTTCGGAACTATAAATTGTATAAGCTCGAATGGAGTACTAGGAACCTCTATAGAGGTACAGTATTCAGGTCCTAGGTCATCATCAGACCAACTCATTGATTCTCAGTGTATTGTACTATCAACTACAAATAACTATCAAGTTTCTTGAGGATAGATCCAATCATTAGAAGTGGTTTTTGCATTTTGCATTTAATTTCGATTGTTACAATTTAATTTAATGTTATAGCCTATGTTATAGACAGTTTGTTATAGCCTAGTCCGTTCTAGTATCATATTATTTTAATTTTTTAATAATTACGACTCATAAGAACAATGAGGCAAATAACTCTATCTATAAATATGTAAAAAATACGCTTCCGTTGGGATGTTCATAGTGTTAATAGACAGAAAATAGTGTCAAGACACTTTATTATTCGCTTAAAGACAATTTAAGAACTACGTTGAACTCACAAGAATAAACCAAATTTTTGTAAGTCCAAAGGAAAGGATCGAGTGAACAGGAAGAGTAAAAAGAGGGCAAAATAATTACTTTTTAGTGGAGATAATGTTTTTGTTTTGTCTAAGCACTACTCACGTTTTTCACTTTCACCGTGAAAAGCCTTGACGCGAGACATTGTCTGTTGAGTGGTATACGATATGTCGTATTAAAACCGTTGTAACGCTGCGCTCTGTCATGTTTCCAGTAAGAAGAAAGTAAAATATTAAATATTTCACTTCCTCGATATATATATATATATATATAATATTAAGGTCATATATTATGTGACAGGCGATATGGAAATAAATTATATTTTAGGTGCAATCG
>DWMZ01003782.1:0-12352 GCA_018249855.1 Eueides tales michaeli | reverse complement strand
TGACGGTAACGCATGTGCTTCGGTTTTTAATGTTTTCTTTTCACTCAGTCGGTAAATAGAAGCTAGGTTTACACAACGTACGTACGTATATAGTTACACGACGTATATAGTTGTTGAATAAATAAGTTGCTTTTCTTAGTTAGCTTGACTTTAAAATATGGAGTCTGTCATGGCGCAGCAAAAACAATACAACAGACTTTATTTTTTAAATATAACTATGTAAAAGGTAGGTTGATATTGGATAAAACTATTGGCCTTTTCGTCTTTTTTATGGCTTCACACTGTATCCCGCATATAGCAAAGTAGAAAGAGGATACTTCGTGTGGGATACTCGTTTTTAAAAATATGTTAATTGGCGGTACTGAATGCCGCGTTCTGTCACGATACAATATATTTTCTATTTTCACAGAGTGAAAATAGAAAATTTATTAGCATAGAGAAAACTAAAATGGTGGTATCAACAGTGATATGGTATGTCACATTAACATAGTGGCCTAAACAGATTTTTTCTTAAAATCAATAAACACGTGTTTGATAAAAAGAAAAGATTTCTAATTTTTTGTTGCTAAATATTATAAAAGTAATTATTGCAAAATTTCTTTACATTATAGCAAAATAACTTTGCGTCAAAGTTTTCAAGATTACGCTGCTCGGTATTCATGCTTCTGTAAAGGAGAGATGGAGAAGCAACCAGTCAGTCAGGCAGTCACTCTGTCAGTGCAGTTATCCTCACGATCCACTGCCAAACCTCGGACTTGTTGCCCCAATAACCCTTGAAGAAAATCGGAATTGCCTCCAACGCATGAACAATAAAAAACGTTGGGACTTGACAATATTTCGATACAAGAGTTCAAATCGTTGTGCTTACTGACCTTTTTTAGCAATAACTTGAATACAGAAAAAATGGAACAGCAGTGACGTCTTGGTTTCATTACCACTATTTACGACAAATGGGGCAGTGTTCAAGAATGTAGTAGTTATAGGGACATGGAACTTATGAGTCATTGCATGCAGCTCTTCAAGCGCTTGATTGAAATCAGGAACCTCCACACGAGGATCCTGATTTCAATAAAGCGCTCGAAGTATCGAAAATGAAGACTCTGTGGTTGTTGTGATTCATTTGAGGTAGTCTTGGAGTTCGTGATGTAGTGGATTAGCAATCGACTGACATTATATAGGCATGTTACGCGCTCGTCTAGGAAGAATGACAGTATATGAGAGCCAATGGTCTAACTATAGGAGACGTCAAAGATCGTGTAAAGTGTAGCATATTGGGTAATAAGACAAACCCTGTTGCATTAGTAAACTTGTTTAGTCTTTACTACGATAGATCTATCTTCAGATTTATCTTAAGATCACATGGAGATATAAAATTGAATATAGCATTAGTTGTAATGAAAATAATAACTTCGTTAGCTTAGTCTACGATCCCTTAGAACACAAGCTTTTGAGTCAATGCGTAAATGTAAAATATGATTATTGAGAAAATTTAAAAATAGTTTTTTTGCATTTTGTATTTAATTTGCCTTAGTCGAAACCTGTAGGGTATTTCCCATATATAAAAAAATATATTCACATTACATATAAAAATGAATACAAAGTTATAAATTTAGTTTATTTTATAAAAATTCATGCATGCCCCTAATTATACATTTATCCTTATATTAGCTCTACTTCCTGTTGACATATAATTCTAAAATTAGTACAGAATTCTTGATAAATGAAACCAATTTGCTCTTGACTATTTTTTTTTCAAATCGAAGTAAAACAAATTCATCAACGCAAAAGCTCAAAAGCAATAGCTATTAACAAATTAATTACAACATCCGACCGCAAATAGACCTGCTATACCTCTTTCTGTTCCATAGTACAAAATAACAGTACCCTGTTTCACATTACAG
Organism: Eueides tales michaeli; assembly: GCA_018249855.1. NCBI lineage: Eukaryota > Metazoa > Arthropoda > Insecta > Lepidoptera > Nymphalidae > Eueides > Eueides tales. The sequence continues at coordinate 10,451 of DWMZ01003782.1, read as the reverse complement.
GTGGAATAAATCAACGGTTTAGCCAAATTAGTTACCAACTCAAACATTTGCTGTGGAGCCTGGAAACGAATAGCGTCGGTTGTATGAAATTACGAAGTAATGTATTTTGGAAAGTATTGTTCTCGCAGATTGCAAGGATGAGGAGGCAGGCAGAGGGAATTTGGGAAACTAGTGTTAAGACACTCCGTTTCATTTGTATATTTTTATTGTTTGTATATTTCAAAAAAGAAAGTAAAATAAGTCAACGTATGCTGCAAAGCCATTTAGAAACTTATGATTGCGTCTCCTGCAATAATCAAATACATGCAAATGTATATACTAGCGACCCGCCCGCGGCTTCGCACACGTTTGTTAATAATTAAAGTAAATATTTGAAAGTATCAAAATAACTAGTGATACAAAATAAAATTCCGCTAACACACTAATCTCCTTCCCAACTTAACTGGGTATGTTGGGAAGGAGATTAGTATGTAACGAGAATATGAAATAATGTATCAAATAAAAATATTCAATTTTTATTTGATTATCTTTGCAAATTAAGGCAAATAACTAGATAAACATATTTACCTTAGATTCTTTATATTACCTATACCATCTATTATACATGAAGCAAAAAAAAAATAAATTTGTTCACTCTATTCACTCTATACGTTAGTCTGAATAACGGCTTAGCCGACTTAATTGCAGTTTTCATATTATAGTTTTCATTATGGTTTCGTTAACATTTTTAATTGTTTTTTTAATCAACATTTGCTATAAGTAATTGTTTTATTAAATTGCCTGAAATTTCTCTTTTCGATATAGGCAAGTATAGATATTGTTTTTAACATGATAATGTTTTTAGAAAACGAAATACTTTCGTTTGGTGTAAATCCTTATCAAAATAAATTTAAATAAAATTTGGTGTTAATCCTATTCAAAATAAATATAATGGTCACCCCTGGTAATTATATAATTTGAAATTATATTTTACAATAAATCTTTACAATAAATACTTTAGAAAATATTATAGATTTACAATTATGTAGCCTACGAGCCGCGCGATGTACGGATTGACCGACCCGTACGTCGAGTCAATTAGTAATTTAGTAATCTACATTAGTGATGTAGATTAGTAAATTAACAATTAATTCTTTCGAATAGGTCGATAGTTAATAATCTATATAACATTTATCAAAATTGACTTGACGTACAGGTCGGTCATTCCGTACATCGCGCGGCTCGTAGGCTAGATAATTTTAAATCTATAATATCTTCTAAAGTATTTATTGTAAAGATTTACTGTGAAATATAATTTCCATTGTGACCATTATATTTATTTTGAAAAGAATTAATATCAAATTCTAGAAAATACATTAATAATAACTCAATAAATATTTTTGTACAACATTGTTTTCATGTAGCTCGTGAAACAGTGAATTTCCTGAAAAAACTAAAAAAAGGTATGGAAGAAACATGTAGCTTTTTTTCAACCTAAGACACTCGAGTATTTCCATTTGAAATTTAATCACAATCAGTTTAGCGACTTCATCTTGATCACACGTGTCACATTCACAGATAAATAGACACAGTAACTTTCGAATTTATAACAATAATATGGATTGTAACGAAGTGGTTACTTAATTCGTTTTTCAATATCTATAAAAAGAAGAGGTTAATGACAGTGGACGAGGCGAAAGAGGTATACCGAGACTTTAGCGTTTGGCGCTCCGTTCTCTCTGCCTACCCCGCTAGGGATATAGCGTGAAGCTAAGCTAAGCTAAGCTAATATCTATAAATAATAAATTGAAATATTTATTTATGGAAAAGACAAGACCAACGAACGTACGGGTCACCTGATGGTGAATGTTCACCACCTTCCAGGGCCCCTCGTAATACCATAGGAGCTACACGTGCGTTGCCGGCCTTTAAGGTGGAGACGCGCTTTTTACCCATGTTTTATCGACCTGGAAATACTGTTAGAAAATTGACGGCAGGTACGTAGTCAAGGATACGTCTCTACGCAAAGCCAGTGTCAAGCCCCTCACAGATCACTGGGTCTCCAACGATTCTCCAACAGAGCAGTACTCCATATGAGGCCTGACTGGGCCTTATAAAAGCTAAACGGTGTTTTGGCGTAAAATACTGTTTCGATTTGCTGATGACCCCTAGTTTCTTTAAGGCCAACTTAGCCCTGCTTTCCAAATTATCGCGATACTGGCTGTCGCTCGAAAAGCTGAGGGCCAACATACTGATCCTGGGCGCGAACATAAGAGGAGGGCTTTAGAAAATTAGTGATACGACAAATGGTTTAACGCGCAAACTTGTGTCTTTTGGTGGTTGAATTTAACCAGGTTCTTTTCACCCTATACGGAGACAGTCGCGACGGATGCCTCAACGGTAGATAAAGTTCATTTCAGCACTGGCCGACAGATCAATGCTTCAAGGACTTTTGCGAAAACGCTCAGTATCGATATCATTCTGTAATTTTGAATGTGATTTTCGTGATCACTTTTAAATAGTGGCACAAATTTAGCCTATTTCCAAGCAGATGGAAAATAACCATTAGACAGTAAATTGTAGCAGAAACCGCGGCCTTGTTGCAGCGGTCAGTGTGAGAAAGTTGGCGATCTATTTATGTAATTTCTCGGGAAGATGGAAGTTTCACAAGGAGCACCCCATGCCAAACTCGATCGGAGGCCTTCACTTCATGTCAAGAATAACCGCAGCCCTGCGGTGGGCTAGGTAAATGTTCGAAACATTTTTTTTAGTGTTTCGTTGTAATATGACAGGCAGGGTATGCCATAGGGAACTGTTCTTGTGGAATTTGAAATATGTTGAGTGGCAGAACATAACATCACTTTGTCTTGTTACCAAAGTGAAGAAATAGAAACATTAAGTTTCCAAATAAATAACTTTCTTTTTCTAGCAATTATCCTGGCGTTTTCCAGGTTCTGCCGTCCCACTCAGTCTACTCCACTTTACACAATATTTAACGTCGTCGGTGGTTAGACCATTGAATGTCCTGTATCACGACATCCAATCAGACATGCGTACTACGTAACAAAAAACTACAAAAACTATAAACAGATATTTATAGTTCATTTCATAAAAAATGAATAATTACGCCCACAAAGTAAAATTTGTCAACTTTAACCGCTTTATCAAAACGTGTAAAGATTTTGAATACTAATTTGCTAATTGTATATTTACAATTACAAAATTGGCTAGAAGTGTGAAGTAATAATAACTATTAAAAACTTATAATTGACTTCAATCTAAATTAGACCAAACTATTTAATTATTAGCAAGTTTTTCAAATTTTATTTATTAATTCTCGTTGCTATATATTTATGAAATTGGTACGCAACCCTGAATGGGTGATTCTGATTTGGCCATAAACATACAACATAAACCAATGGCGTTCGTTATTAAGTTTTAATTAACAGAATTATACAAATACATGAAGCATATGTTGTATGTACATTTTACTCACATATAACCAGACTAAGATTATGCAATACGTAGGCGAATACGGACGTATTCGCAAATTTCAAGTAATGAATTTTTATAGGTATTTTTCTGCTTTCAGTATTTTTTGAAAACCTAAAATTGATACAGAGCCCTCTATGATAAGTCCTACTCGTGTTTGACAGGTATTTTGAGGTTTATTACATTAGTTTTACTTTGATTTTTATAATTTTATCTTGATTTATATGAATTTATAGAGTTCTTCCTCTTCTGTTGATTTAATTTCTCTTGAAATGAAATTAACAAAAACCGTATTTACGTGTATTTTTAGTCTGAATACTATTCAATACAATTTTCACAGCATATCATGATTTTAAATTGTTTATTGTGATTTCTTGTCAAGTTTTAAAAGTTGAGCAATTGAGGTAATTATATTAAATATCATAGTTAAAGTCCAATGAAATGAAAATATATTATCATTATTATGTTTCTCTTATAGAAGTCTCGTCTTCAAAATGACCCTGTCCTTTAGAAGGCTTGCGTAGCAAAGGTCCACATAGTGGCCTCTTAAAGACTATTTAAATGTGACGCATTAGCCGAGATTCATATCTGAGTTACGAGAGATAATTGCCCATAGTTGGTCACCAGATAATGCAGAAGAATTATAGAAAATATGGAAAACTAACGTAAAGTAAAAACTAACGTAAAAACTAACGTAAAGTAAACCAGAGGCGGGGAATAGATTACAATTCTATTCAGGTCCGTAGGGTTCTCACCCCCTGACACTTGCCATAAGTTGCACTATGAATTTAAATTTCTATTATTAGAAAGTTGATATTTAAAGTATTCATATAGTCCAGCGTAGGTGAATAGAACTTTCAGTCCAACGAACCGTAAAATGGACATAAAATAAAAGGAAAAAATATATACATTTAGTACGAAACGAAAACTTACAATACAAATAAAGAAAAAATCTAAAAACTGAAAACTTACAAATGTGTACTTCATAAAAAAACAGTACTTGTACTGTTTTTTTATGAAGTACACATTTGCATTACTTACGTTTGCAAGTTTAAGTTTGTCAACTTTTGTATATTTCGTCCAATTCTGAATTTGATACTGAATCCCGACTCACACTTGATCAGTTTTTATTTATTTGAGTTTAAAATCAATCCCACCTTGAATTTTATCATCTAATACATTTTTAATATTTTTGAAGTATGGAATGTCATAATAAGAAAAAAAATGAATTGAAAAATGCATAAACATAGGAAGACTTAAGCCATTTCTTGTTTACAGTTCAAACGCTCTAACCACCAGGTTATATATTCTCAAGAAGCCACGTCGATACTCTTATACTTTTGTAATCATGTTGTAGAGGTATAGGTTCAAATACTGCTAGGTTCAAATATTTATAGAGTTTCTAATAATCAAAAAATAATAAATTACATTTACTAAGCATATTTATTCAAGCATTCATATATAATTTATGATATCTTCAGCTATGAAGGACTTGTATAAGACGGGTTATGGTTCTTAATGACTATGGGAAACACCTAACGATCGTTAAGTGACGAGTTACATATGTAGGTTTAATTCATGGGATGAATATTACTACGTTAATCGTCTTTGATCGAGGAGAGAATTATTTTATCTAATCTAATATATTATACATAACTTATTTACATTTGTTGACCTGTCGTGGCGCAGCGGCACAAGCGTGTGACTGTAACTGACAGGTTGTGGGTTCGATTCTCACCCGAGGAAATGAAATGCTTAATATTTTCAATTTTAATATTTAATGTTTTGTTTCTTCGCTCTGGTGATAATGAAAAGCGCGGCGTTGAGTTCCGCCACTCAACACGCAATGCCTCAAATTCGGCGGAAAGTGGAAGTGGAACGGAGTGTCTTAATACTAGGTTCCTAAGTTCCCCCTGCCTACCCTGCCATGTGCGGGATTTAGCGTGAGTACATTTGTAACATCGTTACGGCTAAGTTAGTATTGTTAAAAAAGTAAAAGTAGCATTATTTATGGAATAGTAATGGTATAGTAAAATATTACTATTATTAAAAGTCTCGGCTCCAAATTGCTTATTTCCCACTATGTAGAAAATTAATTAGATATATAGCCGTATGTCGTAACGCAGAGACACACAGAGACAGAGGTTGTGGCTTCGATCTTCGAGATAGTGTAGTCTTTAATATTTTCAATTTAATGTTTCCTTTTCTTCGCTCTGGTAAAAAGACCAATCAACATAGTTCAATCCAAAACTAGACTAAAATAGTTTAGTCTAGTTTTGATTGAAGTCAATTATAAGTTTTTAATAGTTATTATTACTTCACACTTCTAGCCAATTTTGTAATTGTAAATCTACAATTAGCAAATTAATATGCAAAATCTTTACACGTTCTGATAAAGCGGTGAATAAAGTTGACAAATTTAGTTTGTGGGCGTAATTATTCATTTTTTTATAAAGTTAAACAAATATCTGTTTGTAATAGTTTTTTGTTACGTAGTACACATGGCTGGTTGGATGTCGTGATGCAGGACGTTCAATGGTCTAACCACCGACGACGTTAAATATTGTGTAAAGTGGAGTAGACTGAGTGGAACAGCAGAACCTGGAAAACTTTAGAATAATTGCCAGAAAAAAAAGATATTTATTTGGAAACTTAATGTTTTTATTTCTTCACTTTAGTAACAAGACAAAGTGATATAACATCAGCTGCCACTCAACATGTTTCAAATTCCACAAGAACAAGTTCTCTATGGCCTACCCTGCCTGCATATTACAACGAAACACTAAAAAAAAGTGTTTCGAACATTTTGCAACGGTTCCTCTTAACCTACGTAAACTCACGGCCACGTGAATTGATTAGTTGTGTAAACTCTAGATTTTAGAAAACAGACTGAAACCTGAGTAAATAACGTTTTAGAAGTATTTATCTATACCAGCAATACATACCGAATATTTATATATATTTTATTATGTGTTTTCGGTTACCACGAAAACCCCATCTTAGCTTTGATTTAAATTTATATCTATCTAAACGTGAGGCCATCATGATGTTGTGGTACCGTATCTGATTAAAAACGGGATAGTAATGTATTCGATCAGTATTCGACGCTAGCATTAAGTGCTTTGCGGCGTTAAGTTCTGCTTAAAGCAGCTTAAAGCACAACTTAAAGCTATGAACCTAAAATCGGGCGCTTACAGTCAAACATTGCCGCTACGCGACAACAACAATTACATGAATACAATATTGAATTATTTGAATTACAACATTAAAGTATTAAAATTTTTTATAATCTTTTATAATCTATTTAATTTATTCAATGTCGCTTAGAAGATAAACTATAAACAAAATAATATAACTTATAAACCAATGGCGTTCGTTATTGAAGGGTTAATTAATTAACAGAGTTCTACAAATACATGAAGCATATGTGGAATGTACATTTTCCTCACATATAACCAGACTAAGATTATGCAATACGTAGGCATACAGTAAGTACTGTACTTGTGGATGAATTAAGTCCTTTGTATAGTGATTTAATGTTAGCGTTTAAATCTTTTTATATCCGTTGTGTCAGTTACCAATTTCTGTAAAACCGACCGAGAAGTGGGGAACGGGGAATCTTCAGCTAGTCTTTTCGGACTCGGGGGTCACAAAAAGACCTCCTGTGGTGAATTTTATTCAAAATTCGACTGTAGGGATAAAATTTCTAATAATGCTACGTAATGCTTAAAACTAATTCACGAGTAGGATTTAAATTATTTTTTTCTTATAAAACGTCTATAGGAATTTACCTATAGGACGAGTCGTTGGATTAAAATAAATTCATATTTACAGGCGCGTATTAATTTATCGCCGAATTAATTTGCGGTTTATTTTGTGGTGTAAATGAAATTACGTGGACTCCAGGTGAAATATTAATATTGCAATATGCTCATATTATTGATGATAAATTAAAAAAAAACATTTAGGTGTCGTTTATTAATGCGATAGAGCCCAAAACAGTGATTTTTAAAATGTGTGCCTGTTTGTCTGTGCGTTTGTACTTGCCAGTCTCAGAAAAGTAAAACCAGATTAAAATGCAGTTGTTATTATTATTTTTTAGCAATCTTTATCAGTAAGGATGACATCATTAAACCCTCAACTTACCTACGTTTTGTTTGTTTTATTTAAAACAGTTAAAAAAAATAAAAGTTACGTAATTTAAAATTTAGCCATAATTTGTTTTCAAAGTATAGTTACTGTTTTAAAAGTAATAATGTTATTAGGACAAGAAAGAGTTAAAAATAGTTGATAAAATAGTGTAACTCAAGCGGGCGAAACCGATTGAGAATTCGACGGAAAGTGGTATGGTAAGGATAGGTTCCCTCTTCTTAACCTGCTATGTACAAGCTTGTACAATACAAAGGTAAAAAATATAGTTAAATAATTAAATCTTATAATAAACTCAACATTATTAAACCTAATTTTAGCAGCTAATTCCTCCCATACCCAAGTTCTGTTGTAAACAAATTAGTTCAACCCTTGTAAGCCCCTTCAAGTTGTTCATTTTATGTGAATCTACGTATATATCTTGTAATAGTTAGAATTTGAAATAACAAGGCCATATACGTTACAATTTTTAATATATATCAAAGTGATACTTTCCTTTTTTTTAAGATTGGTTAAAGTAATTACCTTTTAATTGAAGTAGAAAGATTTTAATAGTCAATGTGCTTCCTTCATCATATTTTTTTTTATATTTATTGCAGTTATTGTTTTTTTGTTTTATATTCACAATTTAATAGAACATTAGTCTAATATAAATAACTAAAGTCATAATATAATACCTTAATGACATCTTAAAGGTGTTTTGATATTTCAAAGAACGAATTTTGAAACTAATTGGTTTTTTAGCTTCACGATGTACTTTGCTTTTAGTAAAGTAGGCAAAGCAAACCTAGTATTTAAAAATTCCGTATAGTATTGTCCTCCAAATTATTATAACATTGCATCTTGGATAGCGGAAATGCTACCGTTTCTTGCTTACCAGAGAATCATCATTCCATGATCTGTTAATCGAACCCCCAATCGGCAATCAGGCAATATGCCACGAGCGACGATGCCTTTATTTTGTGAAAAATACTAAATACGATACAATATACATACATATATATATATATATATATATATATATATATATATATATATATATATATATATATATATATATATATATATATATATATATATATATATATATATATATATATAATACAATATCAAACTACATCGTAAATTCAAGCTTAAGCTATTATCTTAAGATCAAGTTATTTCAGGGTCATAAATTAACTGGTCTGAGAAGAAATTCCTAACATTACACAGACTGATGAAGCGATATTACTTACTGAAGTAAGCGTCCTAAAGATTGATGTTGGGAAAGCCATACTTTTCTTGTAAAACTTTGACACAATTGGATAACTTTTATTTTTTTGAAGGAAATATTGTAATTTTTTGGTTAAATATAAAAATATGGTATCAAATTTTAGAATTTTGGTCTTTCGCTCTGATAATAAGACTCGGTTTGGTCTCTCTTTACTCTTTCGTAAGAAAGCATATTGAATACTTTCTTACGAAAATAAGGCAAATGTGGCGTAAAAAATAAATATTTTGTCACTCTCTACAAAAAACTTAACTTAACTTAACTTAGCTTCACGCTGTAACCCTAGCGGGTAGACAGAGAGAACGGAGCGCCAAACGCTACGATCTCGGCATACCTCTTTCGATTCGTCTACTGTCATTATCTTCTTCATACATGCCCTCCGTGGGGTCCTCATGCTTTTTACGTTACCTTCCTCCAGTATCGTAGATACTGTGTCTTCGAAGGTCAACCGAGGTCTCACCCTCTCTCTGTTACCACTCACTTTTCCTTCATATATCTTTTTCACCATTCTCTCTTCATTCATTCGCTCGACATGCCCAAACCACCTGAGCACGTTCCTCCTCATTCTCACTGTGACATCCATGCTGTTACCTACCATTCTGTGTATCTCTTCATTGTGTATGCGATCAGCTAAACTGACTCCGCATATCCTACGAAGAGATCGCATCTCTACAGTATTCATCCTACTTACATTTTTCTGTAATACCCACGTTTCGCTGCCGTATAACAGCGTCGGTACCAGTACTACATTGTGTACGGCCAAACGCGCAGCTATGCTGATGTTTCACCGTCTCAACAATGCAGCTAAGGCACCATTGACTCTGTTACCGGCAGCAATACGCCTTTCCACATTCATTTCGTATCTTCCGTCTTTGCTAAACATACTTCCCAGTACCCCCTTCCCATACTACCTCATTCACTTGTTTTAATATCTTATCATTTACACTGTATGTATATAAATGATACAAAAAACGTCACAACGAAATAAGAAAATAACCAAAATTAGTTAAATATGTAGCTTTATGTATAGTTATTTAGTTTTGTTTTGACTTGTAAAAAACAACTTTAAAATAAATAAAATATTTAATAATTTCAAATTAAATATTGAATATTCTTATTTTCTTTGCTATGTTAAAAAGGCAAAGCGCTGCATTGAGTTACACCACTCAGCCAACTCGCCAACAGCAATGCCTCAAATTCGACGGAAAATGAAAAACGGAGCTGAGTGTCTCTACACTGGCTTCCCAAAATCCCTCTGCCTATCGTACAATGTATGAGAAAGAACTTTATTTAAACTGACCCGTCTCAACTAAACACAAAATTACAATACTATCTTCTAAATATAAAAAAAATTAAAGCCAGAAAAAGTTAAAATTAAAAACATATCTGCATTAATTTGTCACATTGTAAAATATCTGTTAATAAAAGTGAAACGAAACTCATTTTTCGTTCGCCCTACCAGCGACCGTTGTCACCCTCCTGCCGTATTGGACACCATTAGTCTGTGTCAGGACAATGGCGTCAAATTATATCGAAATCTATTGCCGAAGAATGAAATTTT
>DWMZ01003781.1:0-12352 GCA_018249855.1 Eueides tales michaeli | reverse complement strand
TCTCAGGTGACTTCTGATTCGCCTGTAGCCAAAATATTTTATTTAATACTCGTAGCTATTAAATTTAAACAATATGTATGTTTTATGATACAATTAAATAAAATATGTTCAGCAAATATAAAACTATAGAAAATGTATATACAATTTAACACCACAAAGCTTTCAAACATTTTTTTAAAAGCATTGATTCATTATTAAATAACGAGAATAGCTGAAAATTCGTTAAATACTACTGCAAATTTAGTATACATATCAAAATAATACGTACCTATGTGAACATCGGTGCCATTAGGGTTTAGAGAAATTATTATTATGACTGAGGGTTTGATTACCACTCGTGTGATAGAAGTATTTTCATTTATTTTGAATGTCAAGATAAATGTATTTAGACGAAAAGCCAGGGAGAATAAAAAGAGACCCGTGTAACTTGATCTGTGGTTTCTCGGTGCGGCTCAGCTTTTGCCAAAATCCTGTACAGTTAGACAATAGATAGTAACATTGGTTCAATTCCCAATCGAGACCATGATAATTATGTACATAATGTATATAAATTAGTTTTTTAAATATTTATATAAGTTATTTTGATTTGTCCGCTCGAGTGCCGTGTTACTAAGAGTTACTATACGCAAGTTTCACTACTCACTGGTCAACATGTAACTTGGCCGTCAAGAGTGAAACGAAGTGTTTAAAAACCACCTCACCTCACTTCTTTGCCTTACATCTACTACACAATAAGAGAAAATATGTACAGCTGCAATTATATTGACAGAAAGAGAACAAAACAACATTATAAAAAATCTTGATGTGTCAAACAACCTGAAGTCTAGCGAGACCAATATATTCTATAGAGATACTAAATTTTAGATGATGGACGACACGCAAGCAATCACTTTTGTAAGACAATATATTGTAGCGTGCTTTTGACTTTTTTATTATCTCCCAGACGCGATACAACTGCGGCGTATCGGCTGTCGGCGTGATTATTTATGACACTTCCTAAAGTTCGTGATGATGACACCATTGTTGCACAGTTGGTGAGTGTATCATGTACGAGTACATACGTGTAATGACGTTACGTTCAATTTCTACTTATGAAATGTTAATATATTTTACATAAATTTTAAGGTTGATAAAGGTCCAAATGCGGCGCAACGTTTGACTCTATATAAATTAGTTGCAGGTTCAATTCCTACTCAAAGTAGTGAATTATTTACATTTCGCTGTAGTAACACGAAAAAGCATAGCTTTAAGTTCCACCACTCGACATATAATATCATGAGAGTTGAGTGATATATGTCCCTATAAACAATATAAAATAGATTGAAAAATATTATAACATACTTCGCAAAGTAAATTACAATATTTTTCACGCTAACCATGTTCATTTTAAGGTAATGCGGGCGTGATCAAGTTTTTTACAGATCTGCGACTATGTGACTAGATTTATTTAACTTTGTCTCGCTTTAATTTGTAATAAAATCGAATATCAAAATATTTATTTTTCAACTGTTTCAACAAGTGAATCAAAAAATAAAATTAAAAACATAAATATCTCGTAAGATATAACAACGACGACATATAATCTTCGATATCTTGATATAAGATCTCCAAGACGTATCAGTTGTAAAATGTCTGTTATGCTTCAATCTGTTAGAGTTATTGTATATGACAAGTTATGTTATAGTCGTTAGGTAGTTTTATTATTTCTCTATTTAGCGAGTAAGGTTTATTAAACACTAAATATATTTGTTTTTCTCCACGTCGGATGGACGTGTGATACCCTCAAACATTTTGTATAAATGATCATTTTATTAATGTGAGTAGCAAATCACAGAGACGCCGTTCAACGGTCAGTGAATTTACGAGATCAAAGTCCGGCATATTAAAAATAAAAAAGACTACTTTTTGTATGAAGCTGAGTTTAGAGAAAACGAAAATAAACAAAATATAGAAGCTAAAGTTTTGAGAAAACGAAAAAAAACAAAATATAAAAGCTAAAGCGAGGGTACCAAGAGTGTTTCCTGTCACGCAATGTCGTGATGTCTTTGCTTAGTTCTGGATTAGATCCTCATTGATAACAAGACAAAGCAATACGCACTAACGTACATCCTCTACACCAGGCTACCTTTTATATTCTGCTATATAATTACATATTTTGCTTATTAAAGGAAACACATAACATAAATATATTGCTGTAAGTTTTTCTGTTGTTACTATATCATTTTATTGAAAAATAGTTCCCTATTTACTCCAGCCATTACATACTGTGGTTCAATACAATGAAGGGAATCTTATAACCTCCAGCAACATTCGCTTACCTACGTACAGCACTATTTCATATGGCGTCTTCCATTTTAAGTTTTTTTAAGTTCAAATAGTATGGTTACAAGAAGATTAAGTTTTTAGTAACTTAAGCTAATATTATGTATAGAAGTTTAATACAGAATTTGAGTGTGTTTTTCTCATTTTTAATATCTTTAGCATAAAAATAAAAATGATATATCATAGTTTCTTTAATACACGCCTATAGCAGGATAGGTAAAGGCAGCTTAAGTGTTCAAAATTCAAGTATATTATTATCATTTTAAGCCGTCGCCGCTGAGTCGAGTCTTGAAGTGACTTTTAGTATAATTATTATTCCGAACGGTTTGTAAACATACATGAAAAAGAAAAAATACATACTTAGAAACTGCATAAAAAATTAAATACTAGGAATATTACAATTCTTTATTATGTATTATTACTTTATTATGTATTGTCCCGTAGAGTTTGGCGCTTCATTCTGGCTGCCTACCCCGCTAGGGATGTAGCGTGAAGCTAAGTAAGTTTATTACGTATATAATTGAGCATAATAATACGGTTCAAAATAATAACAGAAAACGATTTCATAACTGAACTTCCAGATTTCAGCGCATTGTGGAAAACAGAAGTGTCTGACGGTGTATGGAGTGTCTAACAGTATGTTTCCAGGCTCTGTCTACCTCGTGGGATTTATTTTAAATTATAACCTTCCTTGCTTAGTCGAGTGGAAAACCTCTACAAAAAAAATATAAAGATTAATATATTTTAAAAATTGGCCCTAAATTAATAATATGGAAATCATGCAAAAATCTAATTAAATCAAATCCTAAAATTAAATTAAATATGTCTTTAATATTAATTCTTGCGAGTTTGCTAGACGTCTCCTCGCGCTGACCGTATCTCGGTATTAAATTCTCACTCGAGCGTTTATCATAAGCTTTTATTAAACCACTAGTAGCCTCGCCCTGACTTTACTTGACGCTAAATATACATTTTAAGGAAAGCATCCGTTTAGAATACTTTATTACTTATAATAAAATATTATGATTAATGTAGCGTTATACTCAAAATATTATCGAATAAAGCCATTTATATTGAGTACCTGGTGCTAACCGGGGAAACAACTGGGGGGATGAACTACTTGAAATTAATTTCGTCGTTCTGAAAAAGTATTTTCTTTTTCTTCTCTGAATCGAATGATGTCTTAAAAACGTTAAAAATATGCGTAGCATAAGAAGCTTGAGCATGGCGTTGAGGGTTAGGTGGTCGTTAATTCTTCCAATACTCATATCAGAATATATCATACAAGTATATAACAAAAATGGCGTATATAATACACTTCATATATTGCGTTGAAAATATAAAAACAGCCACAAATGAAGCGGTTTTAGTCACAAAGTCTCTAGTTAAGGTAAAGCTTTAAAGAACTGAAGCCAATCGTATCAATATGAACGAGTAACTCTGGAGTGCATATCACTTGAAACGCGACGCTTTCAGAGTGATTAAACGATGAACAATAAAGATCTTTTAGTATATTTTCGTGATTAAAGTTTTACATTATTGATAACAATGATGTAAAACATTATTTTTAATGAGTAATGTTATTAATTTACATTATTTATTTTCTTCAGTGTTGCTTGATATCAAGAACAAGTTAAGGAAACGTTAATATTTATTTTAGTATCACCCTTTACGCATATAGAAGGATAGATAAAGACCTCCTAATGTCAGAATACTGTGAATACCGTGTTCGAAACACTTCTTACTGTGAGGTGGAACTAAACAACGACATGTACCTCAGTGATTGCCGCGATTCCGTCTACGTCATTTTTTATACATTATCTAAGAAAGTTCGATTAAATAAAAAAATAAAAACTATAATACTAAAACAAACAGCTGTTAGTAAACTAAACTAAGCGAGCGTTAGGTTAACTAAATATTGCAATACTTTGTTTCGCTCCGAACATGCCCAAACGAATGAGTGAGTTGCTATAAACAAGTAGAACATGTAGCTACGACAGGGCCGTGTTCAAACAAATATTATAGCTAATTAGCAGGGAATTGACGAATTCACTTTATAAAGTGATAATAAGTTAATAATGGTCTTACTTACTTTAATGTACTTTTTCAATACAGAAGATAATTAAAGATAAGAGATATTTTCACAGTTTGCTCCGAAGATGAGCAACCCCTAACAAACTGTTACATAATATATTGTAATCACCACGTTTAAGTACAAAGATCAAATGTTGTTATTTTTGTAAATCCATCCCTGATCGATGTACGAGTACATCTGCGATTTACTAGTGTAACTGAAATTCATTAATAGTTTGTTAGTGGAGATGGGATCGTAACGAGAGTGTATCGATCAGTTGATTAGTGCGGTCTAATGTTATTATTAGATTTTAGCGCAATAGCGCTAAAATCTAGTTCACCATTTACTAATTTGAATCGAAATTGGGATTTGTAATTAAATTATAAATTTTGACATTGGTATTTGATTCCTAAGGAAAATGGTTTTATTTTTTCATTTAAAGCATAAAAGCCACGACTAGTTCACTGCTTTGCTTTTGCTCGTTGGTTATCTATCCATATTTTTGTATTAATCTTTCGTTATGAATAATTGAAATATTTAACACTAGCCTGGCTGGTGAAGTGATGGAAATACCATATACCTACTTCAGTTAGAGAAGTTTAAGATAGCAGGCAGTGAGTTCAGCTACAGTTTTCACAAGACAAAACGTGGCGTTAAATTGCATCACTCAATTTATGTTTCATAAATTGGGAGGATTGTGTGGAATGAGGTGTCCTAACACTAGGCTTTTTATGTCTGTCTACCTTGAAATGTATGAAACAACGTTTTAAAGTAATTAATTACTTTAAAAAATGCTGAAAGATTTTATTGAAATAGGAATTTATTTTTATTTTATGATTTATACTGAGACAAGTTATTACCTCGATCGAATGAAGAAGATTTATTTATTTATCCTTTATTATTATCAGCATATTATTAAAATATACAAAACGCATTTTCTACCAGCCAACCTTATAATTTGGGAAATGCCTTCTTAATAGTAGATTTTATTTCAACTTCACGTTCACGTTGAATCACGCATGTGGTAGGGTTCGCAGAACTCTGAGAACCTAGTGTTAAGACACTCTTTTCCATTCCTTATATCCTACCGCATTTAAGGCATTGCCTGTTGAGTGGCGGAACTCAACGCCGGGTTGAGTAGGTATTCTTAATATAAATTTAAATAAATTATATAAATACAAAAAATACTTTAATACAATACAGTATAATACAACGCAATATAAATACAACTATTTCCAAATTCAATAATATTCTAAAACTGTATTGTCCTAATTTATTAGTTTATTCAACTTATTTTTGTTTCTTAGAAATATTATAAATATTGTTGTGTAAATAGTTTGTAAAAGATTTATAGTAAATTCAATTTATTAGGATGTTTTCTCACGAAGAAATAAAGAACGAAATAAAAATAATAAAATGAAAATTGCTATTGCCTAAGAGCTTTTACGAAAAGCTCCAATAGGTTAATGTTTTTACGTGAACAAGAAAACTTGATGAGGAAATTAATGACTTGCAAGATATAGAACTTATAAGAAATTGTGTGGTGTAGTTCAATTTACCCAGTACAAGCGAAGTATAACGCAATCTAAACTATAAATGAAATAACACGTGACTAAAACGTTAGTCTATTGCCAGTCTAATTTTATGTTACAGTATTTTTTAGTTGACTGTTGTGAATACCATAAAAAAATTACACGTGTAGAAAAATAAATCAGAGATTTAACATCCTTGGGTGCTTGGAATTCACAAGTTAAACATCGTTGTAACAACACTCGACTGTTCAATCTCGATTGGTTGCGCTGTAAAGTATTAGATCTACATCAACGAGGTGTTTGCTTCATTGACAATAGAATTGATCACTAGAAGTAGTGAATAGAATAATTTTAAGTTAAGTTTATTTGTTTAATCTTTTAGACAAGTCGAATTTTGTTTTGTTTTTTTGTGCAGAAAATTCTTGAAAATGTTTTTATTTAAGAAAAACTCATTTTAAGTAGTTAAATTACGCTAAATTTATATTATTCTTAATTTTACGCAGGATACTGATATTTATCTCACATCGTGTTTTCCCTGATATTATCAGCTTAGAATGCATTACGGGTCGACGAGGCGACGAGAGACGAGAAAAATCTTCGCGGGAAACATTGAGCCACTACGTTATTATACCTTGAAAATGTTTAGATTCGTAATTTATCATTATATTATATTCTACTTGATGTGAATACATACAAGTTGCTATAAACGACTTATATTGCTCTCGCTAGTGTAATAGTGTAAACAATATAAATAAAGGCTGACCACTTTCTATTAGTGGCTACTAAGAATATAATGAATAAGCGCATGCAAATCACATTTTAAAAAATCTGTTTAGTTTGAGATATTCTTTTTGTTGTTTGCCGTTATATATAACGATTATGTGAAAAAATATTATGGCCCTGTTTTATTTGTCTACGGCAAAGCATGATAATTTACTGAGCTTTTTCATTATTCACTGAAAGTACTTCCAAGGTTAGATTTCCTTACAAAAGTAGTGCAAAAATTTCATAGAAATGCTATTTTATTTTATTATCAACAAATTTAACCAATTTGCAATTCATAGTTGAAATGAAATATCAAAGCTCTAAAGTTTTACTATTCATAAAATACATTCAACGAGACAGTAAATTGAAACAGCCCGAAACAGCGTAGTTTTTGGGATCGGATTTACGCTCTAATAATGCGGTCTGCATTGTCGTGCGATACATTATATAAAATATATATACTTAATATTTTGTGTTTGGTCACTGTTACTATCTGTTGTATTTTTAGAAGAATTCCCAAAGTTTTCTTTGTCCTATACTATGTTATAAATGTTTTTTCGTATTGTTTGTATTGTTAAATATTTTAAAACAATGAAAAGATTTAACAAATAAAATATATCTTACAATTTATAGAAAAAATATTCCCTTAGGATTACAAGGACTTTTTCTAAATATGCTTGTTGAGGCAATATTTGTCCTATAAAATAAAATATATTCCGCAAACCTTAAATTATAATAAAACCACTACAACTCCAAGTAAGGAATCTACAGTTTCGTCCCTTTTGTCCGTATTATTATAGTCTTTAAATATTTGTTCACTCTTATTCAACTATACACAATAAAACTATTCTATTTCTTCTATTTTTCGTTTTCATTTTGAGGCCTGTCTGAAAAAAAATGTTGCCGGTATTTAAATCAACAACGTTGTATACGACTCTGGCTGCATATAACCGTGTTACTAAACATACTATATATGATAAAAAAATAATAACATTTTCAAGTATTTCTCTCAACGGTTTCTCAAAGTATTCCAGGCCCCTTGTTCGGTCCCGCACACGCCGTTATTGCGAAACTTCATCAATATTTTCATAAGGCCGCGACATTCGCATACATTGCCGTCGTAATATCCATTACGAACTCCATCTTTCTACATAAAGTAAATAAAATTTTAAACTAGTAATACTATTCAATTCTCTTAACTCACAAATATCTTTATTATACAAATCGAAGTCGAGTACAAAAGGTTTTATTGATAAAAGATATAAATGAAAACGTGCAAAAACTTACCCTAGTGTATTATTATTTATCAACACTAGGCGGAAAGTAAGGAACGGAATGTCCTAACTCAATGTTCCCTAGACCTACATTTCTGCACGGTGTCCTTTTATTCATTCATGTCATTAGGCTTTTTTAATTAAATGATCCTTGTATTGAAATTAAACAAAAATCTTTTCATTGTCTTTTTAAATATCCTTGCCCTGTGTAATAAGTAAGCAAAATAAGTTATAAAAAACTTCTATTACGAACTTTTTACCTAAAAACAATCCTTTATTATAATTCTTCTCTCTTATTTCATAAGATTATTCTCTCATACTATATATTCGGGGGCTAACTTCTATACAGCGTTTATGTAGTATAAACTTGTACTAGCTATTTTTATTAGCTATTTTTTGTACTTAAAACGAACAATAAGCAGTATTATACACTTTATGAATTGAAATGAGGAATACAAATACTTCAATGATTGAAATTCAAGAAAAAAAATGTGTAGAAGTATTCGTAATTTTAAAGATAACATTATTCGCTAGTAATTAAGAAACTAAATAATATGACATGATCGAACTTATATATGCAGTATACAGCGTAGTAGTAAATTCCGTATACGTGATGTTCCGGTATTCATTTGATCCGTGACATTTCGCCGGACAATTGTAACAGATTTATTGATGATACGCCGCGCATATTCATGAGGGAAGATTCGAAGCGTTAGCGTTGTATTTATGCGTGACGCGTATTCATATGTAAGAAGAATAAGATACATTCTATTATAATCGATCCCTAAACTACCTGTGTGCCAGATTTCATACTTGGTAACGGAAAAGTTATACGTATAAAAGTATGTAGTGTATTTAAGGATCTGTCTGAACAAAACATTCACTGGCTATTATTAAAACATCAAATAAGTATGTACTGAAAAAGAAATATTACCAGTTTTCGTTACACGGCTTTTTAATGTCGTAGTTTCCTGAATCATGTTTTATATATAATAATATATTTTATAAATTAAATAATATTAATACATGGAGCTTATAAGATACCTTTTTTTTAAAACATTTATAATAAATTGATCGTAAAATCAGCCGTATCGGGAAGGGGTCTTGGCCAGTTTGCAAGAGGCGCATATTCAAATTATACAGCACTAAATTTTTATACGTTTTCTAAAAAAATAGTTTCCTGTCCTGAAGATAATCGTTAAAATACGTTTTAAAATTTTATATTAGAATATCGCAGTGCAGTTGGAGCACGAAAAGACGAAGCGCGATAATTTTAAAATTTAATATACTTACTTTAAAGTACTCACGCATTGTTAATAAACAACATATTTCTTTTACTATTTTAATACGTGAAACGGCGTTGACCTTCAAATTAAAGTACAATCTAGGGAATAAAGTAATTTGTGATAAGGTTTTCTGTGTTATGTGTTTTGTTTTCTATTTTATTATTTTAACCATTTGTTTAGATTTGTTAAATTGTTATTTTTTCTCAGCGAGATACAATGTCTAGTATCCAATACAGCAGAATGGACGGAGGAAAAAAATTAAAGATTAAAATAAAAAATAATATATGAATATATTAAAACACTTCCCCGTATTTTTTTGTACTTTTATCCATTAATTAACTGTGATTTCTATTTTTCATTTCTCAACTTTTTTTTAACGATGGACAAAAACGGTATTAGAGGCGTCGGGGACAATAAATGAGTATTTTTTCGCCGCTCATAATTTTAAGACTGCCGACAAGAGGACAAAAGAGCTTATTTGTCACACTTAATGCTTCTTATTGCCCTTCACGTTAGATAATAACATTATTTGTTACGATGACAATATAAAATGCTTAAATAAAAAATATATATGTAACACTTCGTAACAGTATAGTATCTAAACACTCGTTTCTCTCTGCATACCATGTTATATGAGGGATTAAACGACAAGCTAAAATAAAAGTAAAAAATCTACATATAATTCCTATACAAACACTAATAACAAATTATATCAACTTCTACGAACAAAGTTTTCACATCGTAATAAGCAGAAGTAGCTCGGCGAGCTTAGTGAGGATAAATAAAATGCTTGCCTGCAATACTATATTAGATTCGGAAAGTTTGGCTTATACAAGTTTGTATTAAATATTTGGGAATATTTAATACAGTACACCACTGTGGTACAGTTGTTGGTTGATTGTGCATAATGCTTGATAGTTATAGATAGTTTTCGTTTTTTTTTTTAATTTAAACATCTTATAAAAAATATTTGTATATTTATTTCTTTTGTTTCATACTGCACCCGCATTTAAAAAGGTAGGCAGAGAGAAGTAAGAACTTAGCTTTGAGACACTCCGTTCTTAATAGGACTTTCCACTTTTCGCTGAATTGTATAAAGGTTTCTCTTATATATTTAAAAAATAATCCCAATATTAAATAAGTTAGAAATAATATACTAGTAAACGTGACAGATGTGTCTTTATTCCCAGCGATGAGCCACGCAGGCGGCCACTCACTCGACACGTAATGTCTGAAAAATTGTGGGTAGAGTATGGAACCTCCGTTTCGTGTTCCGTGTCATACATTAAACTAGAGATAGATTAGAAGATACGAACCGATTTCTTAAAAATATAAAGTGGTCAATTATAGAGTAACAAATTATTCTATTAATGAAATATAAAAATTACGAGAATATTTGTGGATTAAGATAACAGGATTTTTTTTAGATTAACAGAAAAATAAAAATAATTAATTTCTGTCAGTAGAGACTTATTACTATGAATATTTTATTAATACTTAAAATTATATCAACACTTTCCTGTTCCATCTACATACTCGTATATATAAAAGTTCATTCACTCGTCCATCACTAAATGCTGGGTGTTTCAAATTTTGCATAGAGAATATTTTCGGGACGTATTTGCGATCTAACATGGAATGTTGCAAGTTTTGCATTATCAGTTATTGTATTTTAGATTTTTTTTCTTAATGTTTTAATGTGTTTTATTTCATTAGGTTCTAAAATAAAAATATATGAATATAATATTTTAACTTCGTTTTCTTATAATTTATATTTAAAATTACCATTTTGTCGACGAAATTACAAAAGTAAAACAGTAAAAGAGTTACTGAGTTGGCTAAAACTTTAGTTATTAATGTACAGATATTGTCTTTAAAATGATAATGAACATAGATAAAACACGAAAGTCATTCAAATTAGTAATTAGTCTAAGCGTATAAAGTGGCAGGTCGGTAGTGTTTCATTTAAATTACTTATTTTAGACGACGATTAAACAAACCTTTTAAATGCTGTCTATTTGGCCATATTTAATATATTAAGGTTTAGCCTGTCTTACAATACAAGTCTATAATAGAGACTTAATCTTTTTGTAATAAAGTGTTTATTATAAATATGTATCTACAGTCACATTTATTTTAAAATATAATAAATCACATTTATTTTAAATTAGAACAATACAGGAAAATACAAAAACAAAAAACAAATATTTTTAATAATAAATTTAATAACCAACACATAAAAAACTGTAACTCTATAAGATGTACTTGTAAGCTTATCAAGTTTCATCTCGTGGAAATCTATAAAATTTGTAAAAAATAATATGAACGGGTACGAGTGCAATTAAGAGTTATATTGCGGTAATAACGCTGACAATGACGGCGGGAGACTGTTACCATTACGCGAGTCTCATCGTTAGTATACCTTTACAGCGCCATCAGCTCTACATAATTAGGTGACTTGGAAAGTTATAACTTTGTAAGCTCTACTGTACTGTTGCGTAGAATTAACTTCTCTTTAATTGGCCATTCTATTTTTACGAAAAAAACCATTTAGTTAATTATATTTTAATGCTGCTAATATTTAGTCGTTATTATTTTAAAAACATGAAATATTACTCAAATAAAAATATAATTGTATAAAAGATAATTTGTAGAGAAGAGTTATTTATGAATAAATAATTTCAGTAAATACTTTTGAGACGATAGCTTAATTGAAAAATGTTTTATTTGAGATCTTAACTCTCCGTATTTATTAAAAAATTTATTTGTCGAAGGGGCAATGAAAAATGCACATATTTTTAGTGAATCTGTATCTTAACTAATGTATTAAAATAACAGTTGATTTATTCTTTTGGAAATAACATTTATGAATATATTAATAAATTTATCAGGCACCAGCTATGAAAAGAAGAAATATCAACTGAGCTTAATTTAAATTTTGAAAATTTGCCATCGAATCTAAAGGTAAATTTAAAATGTTTTTACTATTTTTAAAGTGTTATTCCACACTTAGGAAAGAAAAATACTAAATTTAAAAACGTATAAAAATTTGGACGAAGCAGGATTTGAACCTGCGCCTCTTGAAAACCGTTCAAGCGC
>DWMZ01003780.1:0-12352 GCA_018249855.1 Eueides tales michaeli | reverse complement strand
AAAGTAAATATTTTGCAGTATTATAACAAAATATTTTTACTCTTTTTAAAGTGTTATTCCACACATGGGAATTAAATAATTTGTAAATTTAACATTATAACAAAATCTCACTAAAGTAATACCAAAATCATAAACATTTCGCAACTCAAGGATATCCACCGGTTCCGTGCTGCTCCATCCAGCGGCATTAACGACCTTGTACTCTCCTTGACTCTAATGAGATCTTCGAGTAGTGTGTCCTGTGACACATGTCTTTAGGTAATAGTACCACACCAATTAAAAAATTAAAACCAAAGTGAACAGATCTAGAGGAATACCGTCTGCTCCACATCTCGTTGCAGTTGGATGGGATTAAAGCTCTAGTTCTGTAATCGGACCGACATTGTGGTGTTTCCGTACAGACATAATAATCCATCGAGTTATAGTCTACTTGGCACCGTTAAAGCGAAGGCTCAGGTCTTAATCGAATCGAAAGTTTTCTCATAGTTTAAAAACGCGTGGCATAGTAGAAAATTCTACCCATGAGACTTTCATACAAATTGCAGCATCGTATGAACGTCGTACATCGTCGTCATCATCGTCGTACGTCGAACATCGTACAGACATAATAATCCATCGAGTTATAGTCTACTTGGCACCGTTAAAGCGAAGGCTCAGGTCTTAATCGAATCGAAAGTTTTCTCATAGTTTAAAAACGCGTGGCATAGTAGAAAATTCTACCCATGAGACTTTCATACAAATTGCAGCATCGTATGAACGTGGATATAATGCTAAATCTTTTTCACAAACTAGCCTATTCGGAAGGTCTGCTTTAAATAGATGACGATTAAAAAAATCGTACTCAAATCGATTCCTTCATTTAGGAGCTTTTACGGTTACTCACACACACAAACGGGTCAAATTTATGACACCCATCTTTTTGTGTTGGGGGTTAATAATGAACAAATAATAATTTGATTATAACCTCTTATTGAATATTGTCAGAATCAAAGTTACATTACTGTAACTAGCTAGCAATAGGGTCAAAATACTTAAAAAGAACTGTACAGGCCATTTACAGCAAGTTATCTCGGTAATCTCTAAGATATTTTTTTAGTAAAACGGGTATTCTTATGGTTGCGACACAGTAAATATTCAATACCATGTTGCTTGTTCACAAAAAAATTCAAGATTATTTAAAAAACTATGACAAGCACGATATTAATACAAATAATAAAAACCAGCTTCCTAGTAATATCTTTAAAAACTACTTAATCTTTTATGGGACATAGTATACGTATGTATAATAAAATCCCACAAGTGATTTTAGCTAAACTTTCTAATTTAAGGATCTGATAGTTCAATCCCATAGCCATTATGGTATATAATATAAAATATATGACGTAATAAATTTGAGGGTCAGAGCCATCTTATGTAGAGCTTTAATAGACAACATAGATACAGGCCAAGTGCCTGTCGGACTCGACCACCAAGGGTTCCGTAATAATTCATAGATCGCAAAAAAGTATAACTTAGTAAAATATATAGTAATAGTAAATTTAATACATTCATTTTGAATGAACTACAAATATATTTTTGTAATATTTTTTTGTATAAAAGAACTATGAAATCTAAGAAGTTCTGTTTTATTATTTTTTTCTATATTTGTACTGTACGTACTTATTTAAAATAAAAAAAAATAACGATTCTAGGTCAACGGAAAGTAACCCTTAGATTTGGATTTTTATATAAAACGCGGCAAAATATAACGGCGGCTCATAACTTTTGAATGAGTTCACGTGAAAGTCCATTTTTTTCTGTAAGGAACTATAGACTTGAGTAGTTCATATTAATTTCGGCTCACCATCACGCGATTTTAAGAAAAACATTTTTTCATACATAATAATCATTGTATTGTTTCTTTCTCGAGTAGAAAAGCGTCTGTGGCCCTACAAATAGCATGTTAAAGTGTATAATTTTCTTTTCAAAAGTTTGAAGCGGTTTAAAATATGTTAGTGGCGATTAAGAATTAAAAATAATATATATTTGCTATATAGAACCTAAACACAAGTGAAATAAAAAGAAGGAAATATATTAGGAAAAAAGAGTAACTATTACTTAAAAAGCAGTATTGTTATAAGTAACTTTTCTTAAATCTGGCACTTTTTTTTTGGCATACTAAAGGCTTATTGAAACGATGGCTTTTTCAGGTAAATCCAGGGCGGAAGGCGTCACTAAGTGGGATCCGTGAAGGCGACGTTATAACTTCAATTAATGGCAAGGCTACTAGAGACATGAGCAATTCGGATGCACATGCGATGCTACGATCTGCCGGACCCGTGTTACGGTTAGGGTTAAACGAGTAAGTGTTTCAGTTTGATTGTAAATTAGGGGGGAGCTTTTACTGTATCTGTTCATGTCCGCTGACCCATATTTAAGAACCATTATATATTGTTTTGATTAAAAATTTTAGAGTAATGACTGTATTGTAATTATATCTAGTTTGTTCTTATGGTTTGTTTCTTATGATCATAAGTAATATAAGTTTAGAATTTTGTGTATTATTATAAAATTTATATTATTTAACATATAAAATTAATTTAAAGATATTTATTTTCAAAAACACTTTGGGCCTTTGTCAACAAGCGCGCATTAAATCAAGTTTTACAAATGCAAACAATTGAACTGAAGATTTACATAATAGTACAGTCAAGTATAAAACTGACAGTGAGACAGAGAGATGCAAAGTGACGTGGAATACAAAGCATCGCTGGATAAAGGATTTTTAAATTTTACTGAACACTCTTCAGTGTCGCTTTGAAGTCGCCATTTCGTGAGTTACTGCATCGGAGATTCGTTAATCTAGTTACCTATCGTGTGCTCTATACGATATTTGAACTCTGAAATTGTTTTAAACACGGGAAACAATGGAAGCCAAAGCCTTAATGAAGCCGCTCAGTTGCATGTGGCAATTGGAGGCAATGTACTCGAATTACCATTCTGCGATTATTGTAACATATTTAGTTTATTAAGTTAGAGGAAATATGAGCAAATTAAATTGTTTATTAAAATAATACTACGAATGAATCTTATTTGTTTTTTTACTTTAAGTTTTGTTACAATTTTAAAATGTAACATACAATGCAGGCAATATTAAGTACTCATATTTTTAGAATCGTTTTCTAGGCGTTTTCCATTTTATACACAATTTTGGAGACATTGCTTGTGCAGTGATGATAACATATATTATTTTTATTAAATCTTTTTATTAAATTCTAAATTCCGCATAAAAAAACGATGATGGAAATATTTATAGCTCATGCAATATATAGAATAAACTTTTACAAAGTTCTAATCTAAGTTTTCTTGTCGTCAGGGACAGAGAGATGTCACCGCGAAGACGATCTATTGGCAAGACAACGGAGCTAAAAAGTAAGCTAAATTTATCTTTCAGCATTTTTTTAATATAGTGTTAGTTAAACGTTTGCTAATTTACTCTAAGCATTGCTTAGAGTAAGAAATTCAAATACAGTAGTTGCAGGTTCGAATCTGGTTAGCGCTTTGTTATTGCATATATATAGTATTTCATACCCTGGTGCCGTTTACATAAAAGAAATCACAAGTGACGTGTCACTATGTATTTAATTCTTTGGCATATGTCGAAAATGCAGAAAAAGTTATCCTTACAATAAAAAATAGTAAAAGAGCAAACAATATAATTAATATAAGTAAACCCATGATGGTACATAAATGAAACCTCAATTCTTTGTTTAATATGTAGGGAATATTCAAACGCACGCCTTGTTTAAATAAGTAATTTATACTAAAACATACTCGTAGCTATAGCGGCGGAAAAGTGTAATAATTTTGATTAAAACCCGTAATTATTTATGTATATAATATCAATATAAACTTAAATTTAGTTATTAAGAAGTGCATGTTGTAGAAAATGTTTTTTTTTTCATCATCATTCATTTAACATTTTGTCCAAAAAGTAATTAGGTTTTAACCCCACTGAAATATACTCCCCAACCGAAAAGGCGACTGATCCATTAAGTAGTTCATGTTTACTCATAAATAAACACTGAGGATTAAAAAGATGTACGTTGGTAGAGATATAATATTATTTTTGGAAAATTTTTGCTTCTTTGCTAATACTAACTATGCAGTATTTCAATGTAATTATTTTTATTTGTGTAAAACTAGTAGGTATTGTGTAAGGGATTATAATAAATTAAATAATAAATATGAGAAAGAATTTGAAGAGCTAAAAGAGTTTACTTTGTTACCTTTAAAAAATTGTCATTATTCTTTTTACTACCAGGCTATTAGAGATTTTAAAAATTTAACTTTATTATGTAAATAAAACTATAATTAATTTATACGCTTATAATTTTGAAAAACTCTGTAATAAATCACTAATTATGGTCGAATCTGACAGACTGAGAAAGACACTCCGTTCCGTTACCGTTATTAAAATAAAAAAGTTATGTCTATTTAAAACTACTTAATTTCAAAATTGCTATAAAATGTTTATTCATTTAGCAGTTTTCAATGTATAGA
Source organism: Eueides tales michaeli (assembly GCA_018249855.1). Lineage (NCBI taxonomy): Eukaryota > Metazoa > Arthropoda > Insecta > Lepidoptera > Nymphalidae > Eueides > Eueides tales. The sequence goes on along the minus strand of DWMZ01003780.1, from coordinate 7,810 downwards.
TTTGGTCTTAAAAGTGAGAATGTTATAAGAACACGAAAGTAATTGGAATTAGTAAATAGAATGGTTCAATTCAAGCGAAGTCAGCGATGGCTCCCTAGTTAATAACAAATTTATCAATGGTGACAATAATATGTTTTATAAATATAAAATATTATCAGGTTACACAAACTAGCCTGATTAGACTCTTTACCGGCACAAAGAGGATGAAGGTATTAAACGTTATCCTCAAGAAACTGCAATTTGCAGCGATATTAATTGACGTCGTCTTTAAAGTGCATTTAGTAGGGTTATTCAGTCTAGATTTGCGATAAAGCATAATAGCGTGCAGTTTTGTATTTAAAGTTCTATCAACTTTCAACAACTGTAATTTTCTAAGTTGCAATTTGTCAGCGCATTATCAAATGACATTTTTAGTGGTTTCTATCTTATTATAACTATAGTAAAGAAAAAATATGAAATAAAGTAACAATTCTTATACTATTAAATAAGTGTCTTTGATTATTTCCAAGCATTATTTATTATAAGTAGTAATACTTACTTAAAAAAATATCTTAACATATTATAAACAAGAAAAGCTCTTAGAAAGCTTCATTGTTATAATTAAGCTATACTATCTTCGCTTTTTCTTATATCAACTTTCATTAAAATAACCGCCAGGTGCACAAGAGGGCTTTTGTATAAAACTCTTTTTCCTGAAAAGCTTCCACTTGCAATGGTATTAGTGGGTGCCACTAAAATGCACTTGAGATAATAACCTTCATTTTTAGAATATTTCAAACTAGTAGTAATCTACTGATTTAAATGATGTTTCGATTAAACATTAAAATAATTTTGTAATAGATATTATCACTTAGACTCATTCATATTCATTCGGTAGGAAGCATTTTAATTGAAAAATAAAAATATTTTTAGATTTGTTTGTGGATTTTTTTTAAATAGGATTTGAATTTGAAATTTAAAAGTATACATTTCAAATATAAAACAGCGTATTCAATATGTGAAAGAATGACTTCAATGTGAAAATTACGACCTTAGTAGTGAGAAATTGGGTTGCAAAAACTATTTTTAAGACACTCTTGTGAGGGTATTTTCCCTCTAGCTACTGAATTCTTGAGTCACTGTGTGTTGTTTGGCAGCTCTAAGGCCGCTTTCCCTCGTTAGCAAATTAATAAATTAAATATTTCATTTCTTCGAGTGGAGATCGAATCCATAACCAGTCGTGTTTACAGTCGCACGCTTTTAATGAATACAATAGTAATAAAATATAAATGGAACTTTTAATGAGCTTTTTTCTGCTTATACCGTCGCCGGCTTAATGTAATCAGATGCATACTGTGCGTTCCGGAAACGCATGACGTATGGGAAGGAAATTTAATATCCAGTAAAGAAATCTAATTTTACGACAGAAATGCCTTATAAAAGTCCAATTTTATATTCATTGGAGATCCATAAAAATGTTCAAGTAATAGCTTGTTAAATTAATTGATGTACTTAATAATTAATTTTGTACAATATTGAATATGAAAATGCTTAAAACTCCAAACAATATTTGATCTTGTTTTGAATGATATGAAACTGAATACACTTTACTTCGTTTTATTAGAAGTTTATTTTATTTAAACTGTATCTCTATTTTTTAAGGATATATGTTTATATAACAGATCTAAACACTTAATATAAATTACCGAAGGGGCTTAAGTTTAGTAAAAGATTATATTACATTATCATAACTCTTTATTTTTTTTTTATATAGTATAGTAATCTAATATATTGAATACTATTTTTAAGGTCATGTGTTTGATAAATGGTTTTTTATAAATCACACATCTAAATGCTTAATATAACTTACCGAAGAAGCTTAAGTTTAGTAAAAATTGTCTCAAAAAACTTCACTGGACATTATCATAAATATTTTCAGTTTTTTATATAACATAATCTAATACATTGAATTCTATTTCAGGACCGTCACAACTAATATCTGAAATCAACAGTGGAAGAGCAACACCGCAAGCTCCAGTATACGCCACAATACGACCAGCGACTTCCAACAACAAACTTTCATCGCCGATAAGATCTCTAAATTCCCCCCTCAATTCGACTCCGCTTGTAAAGTCCGTATCTCCCGAACCGCTCAAAATTCACCCAACTAATCCTTTTTACTCTACACTGCCAAATTATACAAGTACTTCAAAACTACCCATACCAAACGGCAAGCCTTCACATACTACGCAAAGACCTACAAAGATAACAGATCCATTTAAAAATGAACATGAACTTAAATTATCCTCATTTTTTTCGAAGAAAATCGACTCTGGCCCAAGCAGTGTATACAATAGTAGTTACGAATCCCAAGCAAATAATTCTTATGATACTAAGTGTCCATCGAGTGACAAAAATAGTTCCTTTTCTGATAGTCAAGTGTTATCCAACTTTAGAAAAAATAATGAATCTATAGCTAATATTAACCCATTTGACTTAAAAAATAATGATATTAGACGTAATTTGATAAGTTCTGATGAAAAGATAAATATAAGCAAAAGCAAGTCTATGAATGGCTCGACACTAAATTATTCTAAGAGCGACGGTGATTTTCGATTAAATGAAGAAGTTATTAAGCATTCGACATTATCTGAGAAGAAAATTAGTGAGGTCGAGGAAATCAAGACAATAAGGAAAATAACATTAAATGTGTCTGGTGAAAATCAAAATCAACAAAACGGGGGCTTGAATTATTATGCCGATAAAGCGTCGAAATTCAACTCGGGCACTCCGAATTCGAATTCTACAAGTAAACGTAACGTATCAGAACGAGCACAAAATAAAGATTTTCTTAAAAATAATATCGAAAAATCTGAAAACATTAAACAGGAGTTTTGTCACAATATAAGTATTTATAAATCTCCAGAAGACATTAATTTTGGTAAGTATATATGACGTTTTGTTTTTATATTTTTTCATAGACTACTATTAAACGATGTCGCCAATGTGAGTGCAAATCTCATTCAGTCACATATGTATGTCATTCAGTCATATAAGTGTTTTTACTGCCTTGTCGTTGCCTCGTATCAGAAGATACAGAATAAAAAAAAATAAAATGTTTAAATGTTGCATTTATAATTTGTAAACGGAATAATGTTAATATATATATATATATATATATATATATATATATATATATATTGGAGACTTTTCAACACACTCTTGGTTCAAGACATTTTTTTTTAACGAAATATAATTTTTATTCTTTTAACAGATTTTTAATCGCTATTGCGATGAAAATACTTAATTCATTTTTGATGTCTTTTGAATTATACCTACATATTACGTGACATTGAAACGGTCGTTATATTGTTTTTAAAACGTTATGTTTTACTGTCCCATGTTATGCTTAGTTTTTACAAGCTTTTATTTGAGTTGCTGTGTTAATGTCTTACAAGCTCAATTTGACCTACTTCCCACTCTGATTGAGCTGCAATTTAGATTACGACTTCAGTTCTGAAGACTGTGAAATTACATATAATCAATATTCTTGTTAATCCAACTTAGCCATCGTTACCAGATGATAGATTACAATTTTTTTACAACTCTTTTACTTAATTTGTAAAATGTCAATATACCGTGAAAAAAGTTCATATAAGGATACTGTTTTTACCTTTACGGAACTCTAAAAATATCTACAAAGTTGCTTTTAAAATAATATTTTTAATTAATATTTATAAATAATGTGAAATAAATCAGAAGAGAAAAAGATTGGTAATAAATCTTTCAATAAACTATTACCAAAAGCTAAGTTTCGTAGTTAGCATAATTGAATTTTGAATTAGAAAGTTTTACAAATAATTGCTATCGAATTACATTTTAAATATAACTTTATAAATTTAAATACCAATCTCCTAAAAGTTAAGGAAATAATTAAGAAAAAATACGTTCTCGACTTACATTTTTTAAACAAGGTTTCTAAAGTTTCATGAATCTCTGTAATTTTACTTAGAATTGAATGAGATCAGATTTCTCAAGCCTCATTAATTTTAGCAATTTTCCTTTATTCTTACAGTTTTGGCAGATTTTCAAACTCAACGCAAATATTTTGATGGAAACGCGAGTCGACTTACCTATGAATTTGTTTTTAATCGAATTACATCTTTCCTGTTTAGCTTATCTTTAAACCTTAATATAAATTTCCATATATAATATATTTTTCCTCTAACGTATTTTAAAGAACGGAGAAATTGTAAAGGTCTCCACAGCAGAGTGACTACGTCGATATATAGGTTAACTCTGTTGCCTTACCGCCACATATTAAATATTTATTACTTTTTCCATCATAACATGATATACGTCATCTGTTGTGTTACATGTACAACAATTTGGAGAATCTGTTTTTTTCATTAAATATGCAAATTTATTTATTGGAATGTGTCCCGACCTAAGTGTTAGGCGTGTCACGCAATCTATTTAGGCAAACAGTATCAATCCACGGTTTCACAGAAGGTTCTGATTGAATAATTCTATACCAAATACCCTTAATTTGAGATTGTTGGTCAAAATATTCTTTCCAAAATGTATAACACAATTTCCTTATTAAATAAACACAATCAGAAAACACAGTTTTAATAGCCATTTGTAGACCATCCGTAATTCACTCATTGGCCAATGAATCAGCAATTGCATTACCTAAAATATTAATGTGTGAAGGGATCCATTGCAAAAATATCAATTTGGACTGTTTATCATACTGGTGAATTAATTTTAAAATATTGAACGCTACGGGAATACCTCTAGGATTAGAGGTACATCGAGCTATATGTTGAAGAAAACCCTTTGAGTCAGTAAATATGACAAATTTATTATAGTTTACAGACGAGATATACGATAATGCTTCACAAATGGCTATTAATTCTGTATGCGTAATAGAAAAATTTTCATTGACTTGAAATTTTATATAATTCTGAATTTTGAGTGTCAAAATACGCTGCACCTGATATATTACAAATTTTAGACCCATCTGTAAAGATTTTGTGGAGTCCAATGTAATTATCGTTTACAAACTGTTGGCAATGGTTACCCAAAAAAAATCAATATCATAACTCCTTTTAGGTTTATTGAAATGATCAATATTTGCTTTGATAGCGTTCCTTACCGTTAAATTATTTATCCAAGTATCGAATGATTATAATTATCAACTTCATAAAATAAGTAATACCTATTTTTTGATATTAGAATGGTTTATCGCCTTTGCAAAGATTAATAGTTCATCCTCATATAGACATTTCAATAAAATAAATCCTTCGTTATATAATGAAAACAGTATAAAAACAATAGAATTCTGCGTTATAGTAGTTTGCTGTTAGATGAATCCTTCTTTAAAACGCGTTAATGATGCGATATTTTTTGCTGGTGTTGTTGTACAAACATTAATTATATAATATATATGAATACATTATACAATATAATACTCGCTTAACTTCGATGATAGAGACCAAATTACATATCGGAAAGGAGTAAGTAGAAATATAATGTAAACAGATTAAATATGTAAAGATTTATGTTGAGTTAATTAATACTTCGCTTACCATTCTCGGTTATGATAACTTTAGTCTATAGCAATGATATTAATTAACTAACACCTCAAAGTAAATTAACTCTGTAGACTTAGTTTAAAACTGGAATAAAATATATTCACGTTTAAAATGACTTATGTATGTGTTTGGAGCCCTGTTGTGGCGCAGAGGCACAGACGTGTGACTATAAACGCGAAAGGTGGTGTTCCACTGGAGGAAATGAAATATTGAATATTTTCAAATTTAAATATGTAACGTTTCATTTCTTCGCTCTGGTAACAAGACAAAAAGAGCGGCGTGGGGAAAGGAACGGAGTATCTTAACACTAGGTTCTCAAGTTCCCTCTGCCTGTCGTATCACGTATATTGTAAAGCTGAAAAAAATGTTCAAATTTATTAAATTACGAGTTGAAACATGGTTAAAAGTATTTCTTTTGCCTCTATGTCAAATAACCTTTTAGGCTTTCATACAACAAAACGAAGTGAATATGAGCAGTTTTATCAACTCGTACAATATCGGAATGTATGATGATGTAATAATGAACCATTATCGCATCTGTTCTAAATCAAACAATACGATTCAAGGCCTTATGCTGGTCTAGGAGTGGTGTCACGCTTGGATGGGATCTTAGTAAAACTCTTAATAAATGCTTAATTTTAAAAACACGATATTAATGTTGACAGATGATTAAGAATATGAATCAGCTCACTCTTTAACTTTATCTCTTGTAATTCCAATTAATTCGAGATATAATATGAGATAAATTTAAAATAAAAAATATATAATTTTTGTTGTGCTTTATGAGTTATGTGACAATACCATATTTTGATGCAAATTAAAGACCGGAGTATTCTGATCTATGAAATGAAATATTTAATATTTTAATTTCTTCCCTTTGGTAACAAGACAAAAGCGCGACGTTGCATTCCGTCATTCAACACGCAATGTCTCGAATTCGGCGAATAATGTGGGACGGGACAAAGTTCCTACACTAGGTTCCCAAGTTCCCTCTTTCTACCCTACCATGCGAAATACACCATGAAAAAAAGGAGCAGTATTATTCTTTTTATAAGTTGTCAGTTTACATACAAATGTATATGTTTTGCTTATTAAATATTTTTTTTTATGGAAAAGACACGGCAAACGAGCGTACGGGTCACCTGATGCTAAGTGATCGTCGCCGCCCACAGCCCCGTGTAGCACAAGAGGAGCTACAGGTGCTTTGCCGGTCTATAAAGTGAATGGGCACCGGGGCCCGGCATTACCCAATGCGAAACGCAGTGGCCAAAGCCACTACTTTACGCCAGTCGTCAGTTAAATGCCGAGGGTGCTAGTAATCCGGTCGATCCTGTCCATGCGTGTTGCCATTGCTGACAATGTGACTCTCCCACACGTACTTTAGTCGCCTCTTATGACACAAACAGTACCAGGGTGATTCTATTCTAAGCCAGAGTCACACGGCTGTAATAATTGTTAAAAATCTATTTTACAATATTGTACTAATATTATTGACATATTAACCGTAAAGCATGTTTGTCGATATAAGCAAATCAAGTCAAGGTTAGTTAGGATGGGTGCAGCGTTACGCTCTGAAGCATTACTTGGATAGTCACCCGAAATCTTTAAGTATTACCACCGTTGACTTAGCACAACGTTCCTCTTACGGCGTTCGGGATAGTCGTTTCTTTATTTATTCAGTGTAATTTTGTAATGCGGAGTAGAGTACTTCTAGGTTGAAATGTAAAACCAAAACAGGGATTAACGACATTAAAAAAAATGAATTCTCCGTGCTTTGCAAGTACTCCGTATGTATTTTATCCACCGTCTGAATCTTCCGCGACTGAAACAGATGATAGTACAGATTCCGGTTGCGAGAAAACTATCGTTGGTGGTACTCGAACGAAATATATCGACCCAAAGCGGAGGACAATTAACAAAGTTAGCAAAAAGATACTAAAAGCGATCGAGCGACTAACATGTAACATAAAGCGACCCTCGAAGACAAAGAAAGTTGGCGGAAACAAAAAGAAGAATGAGTTTAAAGGTCAGTGTCGTTAAAAATGTTGCAAAATAATATTATATATACAAATATAAGTGTAATTGTTTCGAAAATGTTAAGGAATTTTCGCTTATTTCAATGTTTAATGGAGATATTTAAATTAGAAGAATTTTGTGATTAGTTAATAATTACCAGACGTTATAAGTCCAGTATTTTTTAAGACATCTGTATTGTTTCATGAAAAAAATAT
>DWMZ01003779.1:0-12353 GCA_018249855.1 Eueides tales michaeli | reverse complement strand
TACATATTTAAGATTTTAATTCATATATTTGATATAAAGGTATATATCTAACTACATATATAGTTCAAAGTCAATTCTATTAGAACTATAAAACTGACTATCTTCACCATTCTTTCTAACCCACACACCAGTTTTGAAGTAACCTTCTGTGGACCATTTATGCATTTGTTCTGTTGAATGAGGACCTGATATTTCATCGTTATCTTGATCCCATTTGAACTCCCACTTCAATTCCCGTGTTTCAGTTTTGGTAACAATACTTGCTTGAGATTGTCCTTGATTTTTATCATCTATGCTCATTTTTTCCTTCTCATCAAAATCATCTGAATACATATCCAACTGGGCATCTTCTTTTTTAGCTTTATTTTTAGAAATTATATCATTAATTAACTCATAAGTTTCTTGATAAATATCCATATTCCCTTCTTTTGTTAATATTTTATTAGCAAGTTCCGTTATTCTCGTTGTATATTTACTATTTTCATCGATTATACCAGCTTTTTTCCTTTTCCAACGCTCAGCACTTGAAATTTTTGAGCTGGTGCCTAAAATTATTAATAGCAAAAAAAAGATAAAGAAAATTATAAATTAGAGGGTCAAAATTGAAATATGTTTTTATCAATTTTTATCCATATAGTAACTGATAATAAGTTAAGAATATATAACTGTATATTCAACTGTGCCATAATGATTAATTTGAAAAGAATAATAAACTGCATATCAATAACGGTAGACAAAGCAATACAGAAAATGTATTGTAGGTTTACCAACTAAAAATTTTTTTTATTTATTTAATATTATCAAAGACCATCATGGCACAGTAGAACAACTTCTCACTGTAGAAGTAGCAATTATAGGTTTAATCTCTACTCTGAGAATTATTATAATTTATTTTTAATTTTCTGCTCTACATATAAAGCAGTCTTATGAAATTATTTAACACACAATGTCTTAATATTTATAAAACAGGGTGTCATAACACTATTTTCACTTTGTTTGTGCTGCGAGGGGGAAAACAGTTTCTAGCATGCTGTTTTTATCTCTCATAACTTTTAACTGTCACTTAATTTATATATAGTTTTGTTAAATATTATGAACTTAAGTTGATCAACAGTATCATTTTAATTTTAAAGGACTTACCAAGCCTCTGCAAGCATTTAGCAATAGTTTCTTTTGGTTTCATAAACTGTAATATTTCTTTATAATGTGCAATTATATCATATTTTTCTTTTGTAATATCTTCATCTATATCTGACTCATCTGATGAATTATTATCATCATTTTTAAATATTTTATATTTATCTTCAGGTTTTCCTTTTATTTTAACCCAGTCAATGTTATCAAGCCACCCGTCCCTAATTTCTGTTTCTTTTTTCCAGTGATAATGACCTTGTGCATCAAAATGACCTTCTTCCAATTCTTCTTTCATATTGAATGGAGTGATGGTAACCTTGAAATATAATTGATATTTTTAGAAATATAATTGATTTTTTACCTATATGTTGTTTCATAAATGCAAAATATCTTATATTATTTTTGAATTTTTATGGATACTTACTTCACCTTCTAGCCCTCCTACTCCTTCTTCTTCGCCTTCTATATCGTCAGCATTAAGGACATTATGCTTTTCTTCTTCTGCAGCACTATCTTCTTCATCAGAGTCCAATGAATGTTTTTTACCTTCCTTCTTCGGTTTGATATTTACATTATCATCAAATGCAACAGAAGCTCCTCTTTTCGACATTTTTCAATTCGTATGAAGGCCAAGTAGTTTAAAATATTAATTATAATAGTAATCAAGATACATGCAAATTATAGATCTTGACATTTGATAACAATTATGGATTAACAGCATATAACAGTAATAGTTAAAATTCAACGCTTAGACAGATGTTATACATGCAACTATATAATATAACGATTGTTTGGCCGTTTTCCGAATTATCGAAACAGTAGAAACGACGTTTCAACTGCTAACGTGGGGTCCGATTTAGTGAGCGTGCCAAAATCTGTCAGCAGTATTTATAATTCGGACCCCATGTAATTGACACGTTAAACATAACTGAACAGAGCATTTCTTGATATAAACATGAGTGGAGTATGTAATGTAGTCGATAAAAATTGCAAAATGCTTGTATTTCAAGCATTTTTCGTAATCGAGGAGTGACGATAATGACATTGACATGGAACGTCAAAGTAATGTCAATGCTCAAGATGCTTACGCTCCGGTCCGTCAGTACTGTAAGCATTAGTCAAGTCATATGTAACGTCAAAGTCACACGAATTTTACCGCATCTGTGGTACGCTATTTACGCTGTTTTGATAATTCGGAAAACGACTTTAGGATATCTTAATACAATCAGATTTTTATAAATATGGTTTATTAATGAGTTCTCAATTATTTCACATAAAAGATTAAGCAATCATGTAAAAATAGACTAAAATTATTGTCATCCTCTTATTTAAATTAAAATTGTCAAGTGCATGGGAGCCAAACGCTAATAAAGGCTTAGAGCTTGTAAGTGCCTGCCAAGTCATCACAAGCGTCTAATCTAACTTTTTTAAATACAACTAAAACCATATTTACCTACCCCATTTTACGGTATTTATTTTCTTGGTGGACAAGCTAAATATTATTGAAGAAATACTATTATTTTAAGCAATTTATGTTTTATTTTTTATTTACCAGCTATTACAGCTTGTTACACAATATTATTTAGTGGATACATAATACTGTTAACACTAACTAAAACTAGTCAAGTAATACACTACGGTTCACAAGACATGGCGCCCTGAAGTTAAATTTTGATGAAAGAAAATACGGAAAATCCTTAAATCAAATTTGCGAAGTTAACTTCAGGGCGATCGCGACTCGTTGACCATATTGTACATAATATTTCAATTTCTATATTATTACATACTTTCTAACAAAGCCATTACTTGATTGAACTAGACTTCCATTTTTACATTTGTTATTGATGGGGTTTGTTATTTATGTGAACTGACTATTTTTTTATATATATGAGATAAATATAATAAGCACCCAAATAGGGCGATTATAATAATTACTAAATATGTATAATAATTTAAATTAAAATAAATATTGTATTGTACGTCGTCTAAATTATTGTATAACGGAAATTGCGTCACCTTTATATATTAAAGGCTGGCCACATTCTCTCTTGATTTTTCTAATATTTCATGTCAGAACTAAAGCTGTGGCAATATGGCTGTAGCTTTCGAGTTTCGCTGGTAGTGCGCGGTGCTCTAATCAATTTCTGTATAGAACGGAGTATTTCCGACGGATCTAAAGTTTCATTTTTAATTTTTTAGTGATTGCTGTTTCTGTTTACGTTGTTTTTACCAAATATCTGTTGCAAATTTTTTAATTTTTTGTATCCGTCGTCACCAGAATTCACGCGACGACAAAATGGCGTCGCTTGACAAGATTTTGCAGCAAAAGATATTTTTCAAATTTATTGGTTTAATATAAGTTTATTCAAAAAATGTCGCAACAAGTGCTTAAATATTTTTATATTAAATGAATTGAAAACTTTTTAAATTATTTCCGTTCCATATTATTTGTTATACAGTGTGTTCGTCAGAAATTCTGCAAAATGCTCTTGGTAAGTGTTTTATAAGCTTTTTATGCATTGTTTTGGTGTATAATTCCTTAATATTTATGTTTTCGGGCTTTAATTAAGTGGTGAATGTTCTAGAAGCTGTGGGTGTGGCCGTAAAAAACCAAGAAATTTTAAGACGTAATAGTGAATAAATCGCTTTCTACGATTGTTTACAATATATTTTGTTGTTTTTATGTATTAAAATTTGATTGTTCCATCAAATAATGCTTTTCCATCGTTTCTTTGTTACGTAATCTTTCAATAGAGGCCATGTAAAGTGATTTTGGAAATGGACCCATTTTTGCAATTTAGCTTTGAAAATTTGTCTTACCAAGCGATACTATAGTTTAGAGAAGCTTTTGAGGTTATGTTTTCAATATTTTTCTTAAATTACTATAATTGGTAAGGTTTAATTCAATATTATGCAAAGAATTTCCCAGTTATATATTTAAAACATTTTAGCTTATAATTATTAAAAAAATGCATTAAATAAGATTACATTTTTTTTTGTGTACTTGGTTGAACTGTATTTTAGGTTCATTGATTTCTTTTCTTATTCATGCTATTTTTTATTTTTATGTCACTTCTTATATTACTGATATTTTTCTTTAAACCTTAATAAACTTTTTTTTTAACTTTGCCAAATTTATTCCTACTATGTGTTATTTAAAATTTTAGGTTTTTATCATATATTATTGATATTTGAATAGCAAAAAAATATTTTTATAAATTTAGGTTTAATACATTATACAAATGTGGTGCCATTATTTTATATATTATTATTTATTAGTTAAAATCACTAAAAAGTGGCTGTTTTAAATGTTTTTAATGTTTTTTAATATTAAAATATTGTCAAGAATAATAATATTGTTGTATAATTAAAAAATCTAAATAGTGGCTTAATTTCATTAGATAAAGAGTGGAACTAATCAAATAAATAACTTAATGTTTTATTGTTTTAGAAGGGCTTTATGAATGAATCAGGAAGTGATTCAATGAGTGACAAGGGAGAGAAAAGTGATTCTAGTGGTTCAGGTTCAGGGAGTGACAGGTACAAGATTATTTTGTATTTTTTTGGAACAACATTTATTAACATTTTAATTGTAAATTTATTTATATCTTACTTTTAACAGTGATAGTGGTTCAAGTTCCTCAGGATCAGGGTCAGCAGGTAGGTCAGGGTCAGAAAAATCATCTAATGCTGACAGATCCCATCTAAGTGATGACACAAAATCTCCAAAGCACAGCAATGCCAATTCTTCAAAATCAGATCACCAAACCGATAAAGATTCCTCGGATGATTCAATCACAAAAAGAAAATCTAGAAACCATCATGGTAAAATTAAATCTGATTTATGGGAAGACAATCCTGATATGTTTGGTATTAGAAGGTCAGGACGATCGAGAAAAGAACCAGACAGACTTAAACTAGCTGATAGTGATTCTAGTGAGAAGGGGAAAAGTCACAATAGAAAAAGTAGGAAAAAGAGGTATAATTTGCCCATTTCATATATAAAAGAACAATTTTATATTTCAAAATAAATACTAATCTTTTAATTATTTTTATAGTGACTCATGGAATTCAGATACCTCAGATAGTGATAGTGATCTAAAAGGTTCACCGCCCCCACCTTCAAAACGACCAGGCCAAAGAAGTGTACCTCTAAGAAAAAAGAAACCAGCACGAAGAAGAAGGTTTACTAGCGATGAAGATGAAAGTTCAGAGGCTTCAGATGAAGAAACTAGGAGGTAATGTAGAGGTTTGAATTCAAATTCCTATTATTTTATCTGGAAATAAAATAAAATATAGAATGTATAATAACAGGATATTCCTTTATTACAATGTCACTTTTGGTTTGCAAAATTATAAATAAATTAGAATATAACATTTCTAAAAGTATCTCACAACAAAAGTAAAAAAATGCAGATTTACTTTAACTAGTAGCAAATTAAGCAAACCTAGTGTTCCCCACTTGCGATTAAATTTTTGAGACATGTTTATTGAGAGATAGATCACTATCACATCACGCAGAATTTGTATAAATTAAAATAATTTTATTTTAATTATTGCCCTGAAGGGATTTGAGAAACAGATTTTGTCAGTTGCCATACTTTTTTATATTGTAAAAAGTATTTTAATTCAACTGTTTTATATTTGATAATCTGTGTAATAATACCATTGAATTGAACATATTAATGATGGTGGAATGTTGACATTATTAAGGTGATATGATAGAATTAAAAAAAGAAGACCAATTTTAACTTTTAATTATTTGTCCTTTATACTTTAAATGTGCACTAAATTTTGTAGCACAATTGACAATGCATTATTTAGTTCTGCCTCCAAAATACTGTTGCCTACCCAAAAGGGTAAATAAAAATTTCAATTTCTACTTTGAACAATTGTGTATTCACTGTTAGAATTGTATGCTCTATTTTTATTGAGTAGGTATATGGTATATCCTGAAAGCAAAGCGATCTAACCAAAACCAAACAAATGACGGCTTAAGGAATTGATCTTAGTCTTTAAAACTACAGAAATAGTTGTCATGATTATTATTTTTAACAGTTTATGATTCCTCCAGTCTCCTATTATAAATGATTACAATTACAAACATCTAGATTAGCTAAATTGATGGGGATCACCTTCTGTTTAAGAAAAACGTTAACATTATTTCAGCTTAACCGCCTCTTAACGCACGGCGCGGCGTTAAATATCGGCGCTTGCGCATGTAGTTCTATATTATCTGTGAAATAGTTTTTATAATCTATTATGCTGGTATTTTTATATACCAGTATATATAGAAAAAATTTTAAAAATATGAAAAAAATAAAAATTATGCTCGTCTTTTTTGCGGAACATTTTTAGAACCTTATATATTCATAATTATCTACGTTTCTGCTTAATATAACTTAAAATTACACTTAATTTTACAAAAAATATACGAAGAGATTTTTATTCACAATTTCCAAAAAAAACTTCATTTTAAAGAAATTATTTGCAGTACATAGATAATATATTTATTGATACGGCTGGTTGACAACTGTCATGCACCATTTTAGTCCACTTTCAAGATGGCGCCCATGGCGTCATTTTAATAAGACTGACTATGAACTGCTATGTTATGTAACTGAATGTAATCACTTAGAATTTTTGTAGTCGATTTGCTTGTTTTTGAACAGAATTTTGAATGATTTCTTGATTACTCGCCTTAAAAAGACGTATATATTCGTACTAAACATATCTTATTATACGTGCTAAAAAAAATATTTTCTTATGTAAGATGTATCGTTTTCTATTAACAAAATTCAACTTAAATGAAAAAAATCGTATGCCTTTTGCGACAGGTCTAGGTGAATTTTTCACAATATGTACTAAAATATAAATATTAGTAATAAAAACAAGAATAAAAATTGCGCTCAATTGGAAATTCTACTTGGACCCTGAATCCATAAGAATGTGGTATCAATTAGAATAATAACCACTGCGCTATTAAGGTGTTTAATAGTTATAGCTAGTATCTTGATTGTATAATAATATGTTACGGCGTCGCGGGTGACTTTTTGAAAGTATAGTATATAACGTCCGAGTGTTTATTTATTTATATTTATAATTTCGCTCGAAAATAGCTGTGGCAGCGATATATTATTTATTTTATTTTTATTTTTCGCTCATTGTCAGCCCTCTAGTTCTTTAATATTATTTTTTACAAGCTTGATGATTGATTAAAGCAAGATGATTGACGATAAAAAAAGTAGTAATCGGGAGCCTGTCGTGGTGCTGGGGCACAAGCGTTTGACAGTAAACGCGACAGGTTTGATCCCTTTGTTTTATTTAAATCGATTGATAAATATAAAAGTTACGTCATTTTAAAATATTTAATTTGACGAAATTGCTATAACCTTTTTATTCATTTTCCTGTAATTTTAGTTTTGAATGTATATAGATAGTCGTAAAAGTGATAATTTTATAAGAACAAGAAAGTATGTAATTGAGATTTGGAAATAAATCTTTCAAGACTCAGCGCGACGTTGATTTACGATACTAAATGCAATTTTTCGAATCTGGGTATACTGTCTCAATACTAGATTTTGTGTCCGCCGTCTTCTTATTTCGGCGCCAGGTTAGACGATCTAAGGGTGTACATTTAAGTTTTCCCGTATCAGATCTCTGGTATTGGTTGTCCACCACGTGGCTTGTGATTTTACTCTAGTCTTTTGTGTATCCGCGGTATCCAAGATAGTTCTTACGGTGTTACATACGTCCCTTTATATGCCCGTACCATCGTTAGCGAATTTCCACCACCACATTACGACGGGTGCGACCTTGAAAGATCGTCTTATTTATGTACGCTTTCCTTATTTTGTTATGCTTGTGACTTCGCTGCCTAACGTAGCATTTTTATTTCGTTTGTGTGTCTTTTTTTGTTACCATACATCATAGGGGTATTATAGTATTTTTATATTTGTATAGGCATATTTGAGGGGCAAAGTCCCCTCCACTTTGCCCTGGAGTCACTGGAGACGGAGAGCATTTTACGCACAAATTATTTAAATGCACCATTGAGTTCTGTCACTTAACACCCAATATTTCTTAAAATGGACAGGATGTAGAGAATCGGGCAGTAGTCTTAACACTGTTCTCTCTTCCTATACCTTGCCTTGCTATATAAGGCAGAAATGTCAAACAAAATATGTGTTAAACCACTTTTACTCACAGTATAAAATTGTTACAAATTCTTAATATAACCTCTCTTTTAATTACAGTCGAACGGCTACACGTCGTACAGGAGCCGCAGTAAGCTATAAAGAGGCCAGTGATGAACAAACAGACTCTTCAGATTTGGTTGAAGTAGATGGAGTTGATGGTGAAGGTGACGCTGAACTAGAACCGGAAGATCATAGTGAAACTATTGAAAGGGTTCTAGGTATTAGACGAGGCAAAAAAGGAGGTAAGCTGGCTTAATTTTATATATTTGTAACAAAATCTGTTTGATAAATTTAATGATGAATTTTACATTTATTATGAATTAATTTTTTATTAATAATATTATTTATTTTATTGTTATTATTGATTTAATTTTGTACTTACTTTTTGATCTGAATATTTATCTTATACAAATAGGGTTCCTTATAATTGTAGCATTGTTGTGCAATGTAGTATTAAATTTTAGCTAATGTCTTCTTATCATTGTCCAGTCACTGGAAATGTGACTACAGTTTATTATATAGAGGAACATGGTGATCCAAATGAAGGTTGTGATCCTAATGATGAAGAAGCAACCGAACCTCAGTACCTGATAAAATGGAAAGGATGGTCCCACATCCATAATACATGGGAGTCAGAAAAATCACTCAATGAACAAAAAGTTAAAGGTTTAAAAAAGTTAGAAAATTATATTAAAAAGGATGCAGATTTGTCATGGTGGAGACAACAAGCGGGCCCTGAAGATATTGATTATTTTGAGTGTCAAGCAGAATTACAGCAGGAATTAGTTAAAACTTATAACTATGTGGAAAGGATAATAGGTAATGAATCTAAATCAAATCTAAATCTAAATCAAATAAAAAAAATGAACCTTTATTTTATTTAGAAACCATTATTTACAAGTATAAGTTTCTAATTATTCATTTCAAGCTATAGCTTAGTCTTCGTGAACTTGCAGACCAAGTTTCCATCCAGATACTGTGTCTGATTGGAAACGCAATGGTTGTTAAAGACCGGAAGAATGAATTATTTTCATTAGCTTGCTCAGGTAATAAAGACAAAGTGCAATGTTAAATTTCACCATTCCATGTGGCAACTATAAGCAATGTTTTAAAAATAGGACAAAGTGGGTAATCTTTCAGTCAATGTGAGATACAATTTGAAACTAAAAAAATGACACAACATAATGTAATTGTCACAGTGATAGAAAGATATATGGCACACATAATAAATAATTTAAATATAATTGAATTTTGACTTAATATAAATATATAATATTTTAGCTGAACAAACCCGAGAGCTAGAAGGTGGTGGAACTGCCCATGAATACTTTTGCAAATGGGAATCATTGCCATATGCAGATGCAACATGGGAAGATTCTACACTCATTGAAAAAAGATGGCCTGTAGAAGTTGAACATTTTAAAAGTAGAGAAGCTGCAAAAACAACACCATCAAGGCATTGTCCAGTATTAAAAAGAAGACCCAAATTTCACCAAGTAAAGGAACAACCCGAATACATGGGCAAGGACCAGGTACTACTATTTTAATTAAGATATTTATATAAAGAATAAACAAAATAAACTTGCATAAGCTGAGGTATATGAATTTATAAAAAAAAACAAAAATATTGTATGATTTCAGACTTATTTCTTGAGAGATTATCAAATGGATGGATTAAATTGGTTAATACATTCCTGGTGCAAAGATAATTCTGTTATTTTGGCTGATGAAATGGGCTTAGGTAAAACCATTCAGGTAAATCTTTACTTTCTACTCTCTGTACTGCTTATAATGCAGGTCAACTAAACTGAGTATCCAATTATATTCTTTGGTAACAGGTGATTAAACAATATCTTGTTTGTGTTCTTTTGTAGACTATATGCTTCTTATATTACCTTTTTAAATCTCAACAACTCTATGGACCGTTTCTTTGCGTAGTACCTCTTAGTACGATGACTGCATGGCAAAGAGAGTTCACGCAATGGGCACCTGATATTAACGTCGTTACGTATATTGGTGATGTTACAAGCCGAAATATTGTAAGTATACCCATATAAAAATTCATTATTGTATCATAAGTAAATAACAACAAAATATACAAGAAACATAAATATGCCTATAAAAAAATATTACTTTGTATTTTCGCAGATCAGACAGTTTGAATGGAGCTTTGCTACTTCAAAAAGACTAAAATTTAATGCAATACTAACAACTTATGAGATTTTATTGAAAGATAGACAATTCCTAAGATCTTTCAGCTGGGCCTGTCTGCTAGTTGATGAAGCTCACAGATTAAAGAATGATGATTCACTTTTGTACAAAGCTTTAAAAGAATTTGATACAAATCATCGGTTACTTGTTACTGGCACACCATTACAAAATTCGCTTAAAGAATTATGGGCATTGTTACATTTCATAATGCCATATAAGTAAGTTTATTTTATAATCATAAAGTTTGTACAAATTGTAGAATTATCAGTTTATATTCAAGTTCTTGAATGATTAAATTTCTTTTAGATTTGAATCATGGGAAGAATTTGAAAAAGATCATGAAGATGCAGCAACTAAAGGATATGAAAAATTACATAAACAATTGGAGCCTTTCATACTAAGAAGGCAGAAGAAAGATGTTGAGAAATCACTACCTGCTAAAGTTGAACAAATTCTAAGAGTGGAAATGACGTCAATACAAAAGCAATATTACAAGTGGATCCTTACAAAAAATTATAGTGCCTTGAGAAAAGGTGTGAAGGGATCTATAAATACATTTATTAATATTGTTATTGAATTAAAAAAGTGCTGCAATCATGCACTTTTAACAAAGCCTGAGGACTTTGAGTCTCGCGCATCTTTAGCAACGACTGATGCCGTCGAGGTACTTGCATTGTATTTTATATATCATATTTTTTTAAACTTCTACATGAATTCACATTATATAACCTAATATTTTATTAAGATATAATAAAATACTTTTTTTTTTGTTACAGAAACTTTTAAGAGGTTCTGGAAAATTACTATTATTAGACAAATTATTATGTAGGCTAAAAGAAACTGGACATCGTGTTCTTATATTCTCACAAATGGTTAGAATGTTGGATATATTGGCAGAATATTTGCAAAGGAGACATTTTCCGTTCCAAAGGCTTGATGGTAGTATAAAAGGTGAAATAAGAAAACAAGCATTAGACCATTTCAATGCAGAAGGATCTCAAGATTTTTGTTTCTTGTTGTCAACTCGTGCCGGAGGTCTGGGTATAAACTTGGCAACAGCAGATACTGTGATAATATTTGATTCAGATTGGAACCCTCAAAATGATCTGCAAGCTCAAGCTCGTGCGCATCGTATAGGACAAAAAAATCAGGTTAATTGCATTTTGCTTTATTTGGAGCTTGTTTTAATTTTAAAATCAATTACTATTAGTTTTGTTTTTATTGTTTCCAACATCTTGTATTAGGATACTTAATGGGACATGTTTTGCAGGTTAATATCTATAGGTTAGTAACAGCAAGATCTGTAGAGGAAGATATTGTGGAAAGGGCCAAGAGAAAAATGGTACTTGATCACTTAGTAATTCAGCGTATGGATACTACGGGAAGAACAGTACTTAACAAACGAGATGCATCAGGCACAAGTGCGAATAACCCTTTCAATAAGGAAGATTTAAATGCAATATTGAAGTTTGGTGCTGAGGAACTCTTTAAAGACGACGATGAAAATGACGAGGAACCTGTCGTAAGTTGATTTACAACAATTTAAATATATTAATACTAATTTCAATAAAAAATAGTTACACAAATATTTATTATTTTTCAGTGTGATATTGATGAAATTTTACAAAGAGCAGAAACTAGAGATGAAGGTCCATCAATGGCAGGAGACGAACTACTTTCAGCCTTCAAAGTTGCTAGCTTCGCATTTGATGAAGAAAAAGCTGTGATGGAAGTTAAGAAAGAAGGGGTGGAAGGGGAGGAAGGCAAAGACTGGGTAAGACTTGTGTATCTGTGTTATAATATGAAAAG
>DWMZ01003778.1:0-12354 GCA_018249855.1 Eueides tales michaeli | reverse complement strand
CCACATATTAAGGTAGGCAGGAGGAACTTGGGAACTTTGTGGTAAGACACTGCCTTTCCTTTAAGAATTATCTTTTACCCATTTTCCGCTGAATTATTTTTGTGGTGCAATTTAACGCTGCTCTTAGACTTGTGACGAGAGTGAAGAAATGAAAATATTAAATATTTCATGTCTATTTAATATTTTCAATTCAAATATTTAATATTTTCAGTTTAAATATTCTATTATTTTCAATTTAAATAATTTCATTTCTTCGCTCTGGTAACAAGACAAGACGCGGGGTTGAGTTCCGCCACTCAACACGCAATGCCTCAAATTCAGCCGAAAGTGAGAACGGGAATGGAACGGAGTGTCCTAACACTATGTTCCCAAGTTCCCTCTGCCTACCCTGTCATATTTAATTTTCCCCTGTAAGAATCGAAAGTTGATTATTTTTTCTATGAAAGTAATAAATAAAACAAAATCTCACCGTAACATAACGCTTCGTTCACAGATGCTGGTCACAGTCCTGCTCATCGTGTCGAGCGTGGCACTCACCGGCTGCGACGTGGTGCATTTAGAGCCTCACTCGAGCACCGAACCCCCACCAGCGCCGTACGCCTTCGCGTACACAGCGGGCAGATACCCGGGCCATGTTGACAGGGAACACGCTGAGGAGAGCGATGGAAGTGGAGTTGTTAAAGGTAAAGATATTGTTAAAAATATTATAAATATGTATTTGTCTTTTCTGTGTTTGAGGCCTGTCGTGGCGCAGCGGCACAAGCGTGTCACTGTAACCGACAGGTTCTGGGTTCGATACACACTCGAGGAATTGAAATATTTAATATTTACAATTTAAAATTTTCTTCGCTCTGGTATTAAGGCAAAGCGCGGCGTTGAGGTTCGCCACTCAACATGTAATGCCTCAAATTGGGTGGAAAGTGGGGAACGGAAGTGTTTTAACACTATGCTCCCTCTGCCTATCCTGCCATATACCGTATACAGCGTGAAGCTATAAAAAAATGTAAGTTTGTCAGTGTGGACTCTTTTTCCAGGGGGAGGTAGAGGGAACTTGGGAACCTAATGTTTAGGTAATTTGTTCCGTACGGTTTATATAGAGATTTTGTATCATTTGACTATATGTAGTTACTAGTACTATAACATAAAGTGTAAGCGAGAGAAGCTGCGTGTGCTACTTCGTCTTGGCAAATTGCTTGTGGCTGTTAAACTGCTGAATCGAATTTTTTAAAACATAGCTAAGAACCTTCAGCTGTGGCTCTTAAGCCCTTCAATTGAGACAGCTGTGGTTCTTTCAAGCCTTTCGATCAAAAAATATTGAACTGACAGACAGATCTGACAAACTTATTACACCTTTCTTTTGTTTCGAATTATAAAATAATTTATACAACCACTTTTCCGTAAGTTGCATTTTACTTTCTTTCATACATAGTTTTTAGGGTTCTGTACCGCAAAGAGAGTACCTTGGAACACAATAAAATTAAGTTTCTTTTAATCAAAAGATTCTTGCATTGACAAGCATTTATACATTGTTTTTGCAACCATTTTTGTATGAAATATTGGTAATCAAAATATATAGAGTATTTCCCGTATTCATTTCATAATTATACATCTGTAATTATTAAATTTGGCTAGAAATAAGAGAGTACTAATAAATACTACAAACTTATCGTTGTACTTCTTTTCATACAAAATCAATGCATACAATTGCAAAACATAAGTATGTCAATGTTTATCGGCTATACTTCCATAGATCGTGAAATTGAAACGAAACCCTCGAAGGCGTATCTGGTTTTTTCCATATGCTTCATATATTTTGAAGAATTTCATTTCTTATAAACAGGAACTTTATTTATAATTTCAGGTCACTTCTCATATGTAGACCCTCGTCACCAAGTGCGGACTGTGGAGTATGTGGCGGATAAGGAAGGTTTTCATCCACTGTTGAACGATGTGCCGCCAGAACATCCAGCTGACTCTGAATCGGTTGCCAAAGCCAAGGGTCGTCACTTCGAACTCTATGCCAAGATCGCTGAAGAACACGCCAACCATCCTTTCCCTGATGGTATATATATTTTTTAATTATAACAAAAATACTTTACTACTCACTAAAATCTTACGCGGATGAAATATATCATATTTTCAATGTTTCGATCTGGTAATGAGGAAAATAGGAAAGTTGGTAACTGCAATTCGATTAAATCAGGGCGTAATAAAGAATAGAGAAATTGATTCGTGTTCAAATAATGAATCATGTAAATTTTAATTTTAAATTAATATTTCAGTTTAAGTATTCACAGAATAGAACGTACCCCTTTTGCTTACAATACAAAAGAATGAAAATATGGTACAGATCGCACCCCATAACGTATATACGTCATAATTAACATTATTATATGACTTAGCAATTCAAGAACGCTTGTCACAGCTTTATAATACAAAAAATAATTTGATCATAGTGTATGTGATAATAAATATAAAAAACCTGATTCTCTTTTAGAAACATCAGTCCCTCGCCAATCAGAAGCAGTAGCAGCAGCAGCAGCTAAACACGCGCAGCTATTTAGAGTAATAGCTGAACAGCACGCCCGTATAGCTGCTGAGAGGGAAGCTCTCCAACGGGAGGAGGAGGAACGGCAACACTTGCAGGAGCTTGGACAATAAACATGGACTGTACTGAATACTTTATGAAATAGACAAAAATTTCAATTTATAGGCATTTCTTTGAAGTGTGGTAGGAACTATGGGTGTTTAATTTGTACTGTGTATTGGAAGTAGCGTCAGCATAAACATAAATAAATTTAAAGTCACTTGATTTTGCCAGTTTTAAATATAATTATTTCTATTGACTTAGATGATAGATAATACACCACGAAGAGGTATAAAAGTAGGTTCCTTTTAAATAATATTTTAGTAGAATAAAAAAAATTGACCCTAAAATACTATACTTTATGTATTTTTGATATTATGCTGATTCTACTTTTGTAACAATTTCAACTTGCCGATGTTCTTTCTTAAGTTTTTACAGTAAAATATTGAATTATAATCACAAAATTACTTTGTATATTAAATTTTGTATATTAGAAGACTATAAGATTTTGTTCAACTTATAAAAAATATTATTTATCTGTAATAGTACTTAAACATAGCTAAGTTTTTGTGTTTTTTAGTTTTGACTTTGACTTTAGGACATTAGTGTTTTTAAAATAATCTTTATAATTTAAATACAAAATAAAAAAAATACTATGTTTTGATTAACCAATTTTATAATCTGTAATGTGTATTGTTTAGTGTTTGTGTTTATTATTTAAATAATAATAATTTTATATACTGTATTTTTATAATACACCAAATACTAATTATTTGAAGAACAAAAAACTTTTATAATTTTGTACATTTCACACGATTGCCATATTGAAATTAATAAAATAATTAAAATATATAAATATGCTTTGCTATTTTCTATAAACCAAAAAATGAAATTGATAAAACACGATAGAAATATATAGAATAATTAATAAGAAAAGCTGAAACCTTTTATTGGAAGTTATTGGTACGAATTAAAAAATATATTTTTTTAATCCTCGATGCAAAATGAGGGTTATATGGTATATAAGTTTTATCTGTCTGTGTGTTTATGTTACTGCTAACAGTGCTTTTTTTTAGTCGTAAGCGTTGTATATCGCGGTTTTGGCTATTTTCTATTTTTTTTTAATCCTAATTAAATGTTAAAGTTGAAAACATTTCATATTTCATTTCCTCGAGTGTTGATCGAATTCACCATCTGTCGCGTGTACAGTCACATGCTTGTGCTCCTGCGCCATCACAGGGTTCTATTTAGACAATGTTTTGTAAAAATGGAATTAGCAGTTTACGAACTACAAGCACTTGTACAAGATGCGGCCTACCCTGCCATGTGCGGGATTCAGCGTGAATCATCACGGTATGACACTCAGCAGGATCGATAAAGGGAACTTGGGAACCTAATTTTAAGGCACTCTGATCCATTTCCCATTTTCCGTTAAATATTGAAATTATTTAATATTTTGATCGAACTCACAAAATGACACGTTAAACACATGTACAAAACACATTTTTGTGTATATAGAGACATATTATGTACATGTTGCTATGGCAACGCGTATTGTACCCCTTAATGGGTTGTCTAGTAAGTATTAATGAATAATAAGCAAGATTAATGGTGAAATTAATTTATTAGTTAGTATATAAGTAAACGCCAATTCCACATAGTCAGTTCAGATCTACTTCCGGTCATTTATCCACTTGTGCTGTCTGAAAATAGAAAAAACATTATATTTTTGTCTGGTCATTTTAAGAATTATAATATACACACTAGAGAATGTGTGAGTGGGGAACGAAAGTGTCTTCAATGGGAACAGAGTGTCTTAAAGCTAGGTTCCTCCAAGAACGTAGTACCCTGCCATTTGCGGGACACAGAAAAAAACTTAAATTAAATAAATATTAAATTTCTTTATGAATGGAAGAAATGTTATGTAGCATATTTTTTTACTTTCTGTATCCTACCCTGATGTATTATAAAACATTTCACACTTACTAGCAGTCGGGGGTGGTGGTGGTGGAGGGCCGCCCCCGAAACATCCAGCTGACTCACGGTTCTCCTTGATACCCGCTTTAGGGCCAACGCTCATGCCGCTCTTTATAAAAAAAATTAAGACGAATACTACTTACTATATGTATGTACATACTAGAAAATGGTAGGGTGGTATATATATATATATATATATATATATATATATATATATATATATATATATATATATATATATATATATATGTGTATATTTGTTTTCACTATACTTATATTATTATACTTATATTATTATATATATTGCTTATTATTTTTTTTTTGCTTTACTTTGTATCCCGCACAAGGCAGGGTAGGCAGAGGGAACCCGGGAACCTAGTGTTAATACACTCCGTTCCACTTCCTTTTCCCACTTTCCGCCGAATTTGAGGCATTGCGTGTTGAGTGGCGGAACTCAACGCCGCGCTTTGTCTTATTACCAGAGCGAAGAAATAAGACATTAAATATTTAAATTGAAAATATTAAATATTTCATTTTCTCGACTGGGCATCGAACCCAGAACCTGTCGGTTACAGCCACACGCTTGAGCCGCTGCGACACGACAGGCCTCAAAATTTATAATTATTGCTTATAAATTACATATATGAGATATTATTTGAATAAATATTTTCATGTAACGGGGTATAACCACTAAGCTATAGGCTAATTTTAAAGTTTTAAAAATTATTAAAATTTACAAAGATTTTTTCAATTTTAAACCGAACAAAGTATTTTTGTTCCTGCATCATATAATGTTTGTTACATTATATGATGAAAAAACAAAAATACAAAATAAAATTAAAGTTATCGCTGGTTTGATTCTCACTCGTCTGGCAGGAATAATTGTTTCACCGGGAGACATATTCGGCACACCAATATTTAATATTTTCAAATTAAATATTTAAAGTTTTCTTTCTTCACTTTGGTAACAAGAGGAAGCGCGAAGCGAAAGACATCATCTTATAATAGGTTCCCAAGTTCCCTCTGCCCATCCTCCCATGTGCGGGAGGCTGCGTTAAAAAATAAAAAAAATTGTATTCTTACTATAGCAGCGAACATCACAGCCAAAATAACAAGAAACAAGCCGAGGACCTTCATATTGATATGATCTCTTCAACACTGATCTGTATGAAAGTTTCATAGCCTTATATACTATGGTAAAACATGTTCAGCCTATATTTTCTATACAAAAACTATAAATGTATAGAAAAATATATCCTAAAGTACATTTATATACGAGTCAAAATATATATTTTTAATTTTTATATAAAAAAATTGGATAAGCACAATTTCTATATAAATCATTTTATCGGGCGACAGACCGATGATAAATATGTATGTAATTGTATGCATACTTAGTTATTTGTAAAATATTATTTTAAATTGCTTTATAATTTTATATAATTTGACTTGAAAGTTTATTTTGCAAAATATGTGAAGTAACCAGTATTTACACATGATTATGACCGACGGTATGTTGTAAAAGGGTTTTTGAAAAGAAGGGTTTTAACGCTAGGTTCCCAGGTTCCTTCTGCCTACCGTAGTGAGTGCTGGATACAGCGTGAAGCTAAAAAAATAAACAACGGCTTCGCTCTCTTTCTTAACAAGATAGTTAACGGGACCCTTGTGATAAGAAACTTAATTCTCCACTTTTCTTCTTTCTCGTTAAATTTCGGAACTCAACGCCGCGCTTCATCTTCTTGGGCTCACAATTGTATATATTTCTTGCTTAGTCTAAGATTATACAATTCTGCCGTGTCTCATAAACCTACTGTACAATACAAGGAAGTACAGTCACAGTATTACTAATTTACATATATGAGGTGTGTTCAAAAAGTATCTCGAATTTTGACTGAAAGCTGAATACTGTGGAGATGCGGACTCTTCGTAGTGTATGTGGAGTCAGTTAGTTGATCGCATATCTAATGAAGAGATACACAGAATGGTAGATACAGGAAGAATAGTATAAGAAGAATGTGCTCGAGCGAATGATATAATATACACGAAATTATTGTACAAAAGTAGTCACAAATAAAGGAACTTGAGATACAGATCCAAAAATAGAAAATTATATTTGGCATAAACAGATAAAAACAATTCAATTAAATTTTCTGAAATTAGTTCGAAGGAAACCATCGAAGAATCCAATTCGCGCTTGACAGGTTTGTTAATAATATTTCTTCACTTTATAGATTTATTGTATTTTAATATTCATTTTTTGGATTATTCAGGCAGACAATGTCGGCAGTATTTGAACCTGATCTACGTATCCTACCTACTTTAACACGCTTGTCACCTTGTTTCACTCCTTGAAGACAGCTATCCAAATACAAATTGAATAACCAAACTGACATATCGCAACCTTGTTGAACATGCAATTGGTGTCAAACCAAGGCGATATGTCTGCTCCTAATTGCACGCAAGCTAAGTGATCTCTGTAAAGAGATTTCACAGACAGTCGCTAAGGTCCGCTCACATTGTACCGGGATAGTATCTTCCATAATCTCTTTCTTACAACCCTGTCAAACGCCGCCTTTTCCAAATCTACAAAAACACAAAAAACAGACACAGAGGCGTAAATAAAAAATCATAAATCTCCTTGCAAAATTCCGCCCATCGCTGTAAAACCCCTGATTGTTCTGTTAAAAGATCACCGTCCTTCGAAAGCACCCCTTTCATTCTTCAGGTTAGCGGGCAACTCCGGGAATCATTCACTTCTCGCCAGAAAAGCTTTGTGTTTTTCCGAAAGTTGTTCGTTAACCTTTCATCTCTTTCTTTCTCTGAGTTTTCAAGCTTCATTTTTATCAATACTTTCGTTTGGTTGTTTTTTTAGCTTATACTCTTTCTTTCATTTTCTCTCTCATACTTATATAACTATGTAAACTTAACAAAAAGCGCGACGAATGGTGTGATGATAAAATAAATGATGCTGTTGAAAGAAAGAAGAAAACATGGCAGGACTATAAAGCATCGGGTAAGGATATCCTTCAGCTGCATCATTCACTTCATCATCACACCATTTGTCGCGCTTTTTGTAAAGGCCTCTTTTCCCTTTACCGCATACCGCTACTTCCGTCATACAGTCTCTAAGGTTCTGCCAGCATACTTCAATATTATCATTTCCAGATTCACAGCTGTCTAACCTCTTGGAAAGTCTTTCTTAATATTTCTCTCTGATCGGTGGATCTTGAAGCTTTTGTTGTCTTAAACTTCGTAGTGTTACAAAGCAATTATCAACATTCAATTTTATTCATAGTGTATAACAGTTATAACCTAAACTAGTGATACATATATTGTCGCTAACACCAAGTGGATACGTAGATCAGGTTTAAATGCTGCTGATATTTACTGCCTGAATACTAAGATAGAGAAATTTATCGTCTTATATTCCTAATCAAACTAAAAAATCCAATAAATCTATGAACTGAGTAAATATTATTAAAAAATCTGTTAGGCGCGAGTTGAACTCTTCGAAAGTTCGCTTCAAACTAATTTCTATAATGTGATTGATCTATCAATGTAAATTGAATTGAATTATTTTCATCTATTTATATCAAGTATATTATTCCATTTTTGGGTCTGTACCTCAAGTTCCTTTATTGTGACTGTATTAAATAATGTACATATTATTTTATACATACATTGTATATAATAATGTACATATAATTTCCTGTGTTCCAACAGCAATGTTTAAAATAAATAGCTCTTGATTCAAACTCTTACATTCAAGCTTCAGATTTAGCTGCTTTTGAGTTCGTGTGGAAAACTTAATCCGATATAACCTTTTTTTTTTTTTTTTTTTTTTGGGGGAAAACCCTTTTCCGGGTACGCCACCCGAGTGGGGACTCGAGTGGGTTATGTGGGACTAATGGACCGGCAGATAAAGGCCGTCCACACTACCCACTAAAACCTCACGGTGCTCCTCCTCGACCGCCGCAGGCTGGGGCCAAGTATTCGTCCATAACCTCGGCGGCGGGAGCCTGCTAGGCACGTCTCGGAGTCAAAGGCGGTGGGTCACCCTTGACGGCCTGCTCTGAGTGGCGCGCGCCTACTCGGGCCAGGGTAGTAGGCGATCAGCTTCCCCAAGCTGACCGCCCTCTGGCCGATTAGGGCGGAAGGCGGCGATAATCCGATATAACCTAACCTAACCTGTACTTAAAACTTTCGTTAGTAAAAATTTGCATGTAAACATACCCAACATGTACATTTAAGCGACAGATAAAATACAGGCACAAAAGAAATAGCTAATTAAAAAATAGTACGAGCCTCGAGTCCATCATGATCGAAGACCAGCTTTTTAAAGAAATGTGACTTAATTGTATGTCATTAGGATTATTTTCAGCTTCACGCTGTACCCCGCACATGGCAGTATAGACAAAGAGGACTTGGTAATCTAGTGTTGAGACACTCTGTTCCACATCAGCTGGTACCACTACATACCACGTCATTAGGAATGTATGTGGTTAAATGATGAGACCGTTGTAGCGCAGTGACCGCTGATTATTAGCTTCTTGGTTTAGTAGCACGTTTTAGTTATATATTACCTTTTTTTTTCATGTTCAACCTGTATCCTGCACATGGCTGGGTAGGCGGAGGGAACACTCCGTTCTGTTCTCCACTTTTCGCATTTGAAGCATACCGTGTTGAGTGGCGGAAGTCAACGCTGCGCTTTATAATATTTATATTATAGTATTATAGGTGAAAAATTGGCATGCTGTCAATACCTGTGATAGCACATTGTATTTTGTTTTAAGATCTGTGCTTTTTACTTTTTACTACTTAAGAAGTAAACACAGTAGTCATCAAAATGAAGAATAACAAAAGTACCTATGTATAGTAGCAATACCTTAATAGACCAGATGGCTACTCAGTACCTGCGAGATAATAAGAAATAATCATTTTAAGCTTATTATTTATATTATAAAACTAAAAATTGTCTAGATTAAACAAAATATCAAACAAATGCTACATATTTTTTTATTTAGTGGCAAATGAGAGATAATTAGGGTAAGGCTAATACAGGCTTTTCAGATGTAAAACTTTGCACGTTACTAATGTTATATCACGGCGTTAAGCTACGCCAACATCGACCAATGTCTTCAATATATTATTGAGGCCTGTTGAGGGGAGCACAAGTGTGCCACTGTAAATGCGACACGTTGTGGAGTTTGGTTCCGCTTTATATATTCATGATATATTTTCATTGCCTTACTCTAATATAATTGGCAAAGCGCGCGAATGTAAGTGCTCTAGATCCACATGATAAAATTTTTAAGTCGATTTTTAACCCTAGAATATTCTTCTTTAATAGATTTCTATTGAATCCCGGATTGCATCCTCAACAGGATTGGTAAAGGGAAACTGTTATTCGTTTTAGAGACATTGCATTGAATACTAGAACTCAATATTTTACGTAGTTCTGGTAACAACCAGACAATATTTTCAAATACGCTACTTATATTATGAAATAATTACAGGAAAAAAAACAGTAACACTGAACAAAAATAAGCCTTATTTAATTATTTTAAGTACTTATCAAGCATAGCATATTATATTGTGTATTTCATGTGTCATTATGTAGTTTCACTATTGTTATTATTAATTATATATTTATGGCATATTTTTCTGGACGATGGACTGATGATAAGTACTCTATAATACGTATAATAATTTTTATATAAAATGTGGAATATCACGTCAATGTTGTGTGGTAGCGAAGTGAAAATTCAGTTTGTAGTCAGATCCAGGTATCTGACCTGGTTTGATAATATTTTCTAAATTTTAGGACAGGGAATGGAGGATATAGCTCCACCGTTATACTAATCACTAAACGTCTACTTTCACGCTGGAACCACTAAACGGATTATAATGTAATTTTTTTTTGTAGCTTCACGCTGTATCCCGCGCAAGGTTAAGACACTCCGTTCCACTTCCAATCCACACTTTCCGCCGAATTTGAGGCATTGCGTGTTGAGTGGCGGAACTCAACGCCGCGCTTTGCCTTATTACCAGAGCGAAGGAATGTAACATTAAATATTTAAATTGAAAATATTATATATTTCGTTTCCTCGACTGGGAATCGAACCGAAGAATCTGCCGGTTGCAGCCACACGCTTGTGCCGCTGCGCCACGACATATAAATTTGTTCATATATTCTTATTGGAAAGAGCACAGGGCTACGGTGAATGGATTGTCCCTATTATTTGAGCCGCTAACGGACTCCAGGACAACGACAACCACAACGTCTCGTTATTGGATCTTATGCTGACAACACATCCGGAACAGTACCAAGTTGTCATCGATGATCCCTTGGAGTCTTTAGACTACTGCCTGGACGGAGTATTGTTCCGTTCAGATGAATATCAACGACTCATTACGTTTGGCACTACAAATTAAATTCAGATGAGATGCTTACTGATTGAGATGAGATGAGTATTTTACCTCTCTATACCTGGGGACCGGTTTGCCTTTCTTCTGATAGTCCTAGTGCTTGTGTCGCTACTGCCGCTGATATGTTTCTTTAGACCATGGATATTTACAGCTATATAAATATGGCTCTGTAGTGTCCATCGGTGGCAAGTCACACGTCTTGGTTTGATATGTCTTACAAACTTGCTGCTTTTGGTCGATGTAAGGCATTTAAAATTTATTTCATTTTCCTTCTTCTCTCTTATATATTTTCTAAATTACTGGACAAATCCAAATAATATTTTTGGTTGTGAACCTGATTTAACGATTATAATAGTTCATCTAATCTTTAAGAAGTCCAGATAAGCAACACGACATATTGAAAGATTGCTGAGCGCGGAACTCAACTCTGCGCTTTACTTCGTAACCAGAGTCAGGCATCAAATTATAAAATATTTCACTTTCTCAAGTGAGAATTGAAACTACAATCGTTGCACAGTCATACACTTGTGCTTTTGCACCACGTATGCCCTAAAAATATTATTATACTAGCGACCTCCCGCGGCTTCGCCCGCTTATATTACGCTTTTATTTACTAATTCCAAATACTTGAACTTAACTTCTTGTTCTAATAACTTTATCACTTTTAAGATATATCTATATATAATATATAATTTCATAGAAAAGTGTCAATATCTTAAATTCGCATAAACTTTTTCTATTTTTAAAAAATAAAAAATGTTTAGGTGAATAGTAAAAACTCCATTTAAATCTGACTAGCTGTTTCTGAGACAAGCGCACAAACCAACAAAAAAAATCACTGTTTTGGCCTCTATTACTTTAATAAATGTCTCCTATGAGATCTTTTTAATATATCTATCAAGTGCAGTAATCGGTTAAAGATCCAATACGACTATAGCTTCAAGAAAATACATTTTTTACTAAATATCGCGCCTACTGTACAAACTATGGATCTTTTACTATCAATGAATTTTGCTCTTTTATTACGTATCTATATTTAAAAAAAATGATTTACATTTTCGTGGTAATTTTTAATTACATATCAAATAAAACATATAACTACACTGTAATACTGTACTGTTACGGTACAGATTTCAAGTATATCCATTACAAGGACAGTTTTAGCAAGCAAAATTAAATAAAATCCCAAGATATTTGCCTTGCCTATATTAGTATAGGTCAAAAAAAAAGTGCCTTAAATAAATATATATATATATATATATATATATATATATATATATATATATATATATATATATATATATATATATATATATATATATATATATATATATATATATATATATATATATATATATATA
>DWMZ01003777.1:0-12354 GCA_018249855.1 Eueides tales michaeli | reverse complement strand
ACAAGGGCGCAAATTGTCGTGACCGCTACGTGTCGCCGTAATTTATACAAATTTGCCACATTTATCGTCGCTTAAGGATTTTGGGTATTAATGACTGTTGCGTCTGTGACTGGCAACCTTTTTTTTTTGTTGTTCTCGATTTTTTTTTGTTTTAAAATTATTAATTAGTTTACTAAGCTTCACGCTGTATCCCCATACATGGCATAGGAAGAGGGAACTTGGGAACCTAGTGTTAAGACACTCCGTACAACTCTCTTCCTAATTTTCAGCCGAATTTGAGGCAATTCGTGTTGAGTGGCAGAGCTCAATGCTGTGTTTTACCTTCATACCAGTGCGAAGAAATGAGAATCTTAAATATTTAAATTGAAAACATTAAATATATCATTTCCTCGTTTGCACCACGATTGACCTAAGACCTTGTGTTCATTTTCTGTAAACAGCGGTAGAAGCAGAAGCGTCCGATATTTGGCACTATTGTTTATAATAAGATTACTGTAAAAACCAACGCTGTGTTAAAACCAAATAAGAAAAAGTCATTAAAAAAAAACCTTTTTTTAAATATTACTAATTTGTTATTTGGTTTTTTATAAAACAAAATATAATTTTAAAATAGTATTTTTTTTTATTCTTTAAATGGATAAAAGTTATAAAATATTCTGCGAATGTTCATCCAACACATAGTACATGCAAGCTTGCTCGATCTCGCGCTCCCAAGGCGGAGCTTCGTTTACCGCAAAGATTTTCATAACGTACATATTTTACGTTGCCTTTAAATATATGATTGTATTTTAAAATGGTATTGTTTTTTATGAAATTATATTTTCTTTAGTATAATTACGTAAAGCAAAAGCTTTCTGTTAACTAGGTGTTTTAAATAATTAATATTTAAATATTACCGTATTAATTAATTGAGACATTTCGTGGCGCAGCGGCACAAGCGTGTCACTGTAACCAACAGGTTGTGTGTTCGATCCCCACTCGAGGAAATGAAATATTTTCAATTTAATATTTTCATTTCTTCGCTTTGATAACAAGGACGCGACGTTGAGTTCCGCCACTCAACACGCAATGCCTCAAATTCACCAGAAAGAAGGGAACGGAAGTGGAACAGAGTGTCTTAACACTAGGCTCCCAAGTTCCCTCTGGCTACCCTGCCATGTTCGGGATACAGCGTGAAGCTAATAAATTCATGAATAATTGTTTAATCCACAAATACTTTACTAAAATTGTTACAAGGCTAATCGTGGCATAGGGGCACAAGCGTGCAATTGTAATCGCGACTAGTTCTGGGATCAATTTCTGGTCAAAGAAAAGAAATATTCAATATATTTATTTTCTCGCTCTAACACCTAATACCGAAACGCGGAGTTGAGTTCTTTAATATGCAATACCCCCAGAATCAGAAGAAAAGTGGGAAGCGGAAATGTCTTGATCACAGTGTCCCTTATCACTTTTGTATGGTTTCTTTTGCCTACAATGCTATGTGCCGGCAGCTAAAAACAAAACACGTTTATAAGGAGACGCTTGTGCATCGTCACCACGACAGGTCGCTATTTTGTAGTTAATTGTTGATATTGATTCACTTGGATAGGAGAGTAAATCCACTGTTAATTATAAAATTGAGAAAGTATAAGTCCAGACAAGTGCACGCATGGCGCAGCGGTCTAGTCCGACTAATAATGTAATGGTTCTAGGTTTGATTCTCAATCGGGGTCGTGAGTTATTTTCAGTTCCAAATATGTCCAATATCAAAAGGCAAATCAAGTACATACGCTTTTCGAGTATTAATAATGACAAGAAAAAGTAATCCTATATACGACAAAAATTGTTTTCAAGAAAAATACACAAAAAATAATGACGGCCGTCGCACAACGACGTATCACCCGAGACAGAGATGTACAATATTTCAGACATTTTTTAAACAATTATCAAATTAAATTACACTTAGCGTCTGCAAAGGAAAAAAGTTTTGAGTGACATTTCAGTAATTTGGTATATTGCCCGCTCCGCTGGTGTAGATGGAGCAATTGTGAATGTTTTGAATATTTAATGCTGAGAGAGATACTGTGTTGTTACACAGGGGCGGGCATTCAGTGTTCGCAGCAAATGTACGAAACAAAAACTTTAATAATTATTAATAACGCATACGCATTCACCTCAATATTTAAAATAAATATAAATCTAGATAATATTTGTTCCATTAAGTTATTATTTATTTCAAGCACTTTTCAATCGTCATACTTCTTAAAAATATCTTAACGGGTTTTGATATTTTCTTAAACAAATCAACATAACGACTTTGAAAAGATACTTTATCAAAGGTTTTAGTTAGTTAACGTTTCAAATGTTTTGCTCTGATATGCAATATCTAATAAATTAATTCTCAATAATAAATAAATAATTCTAGAAATGTACCATACACATGTTATATATACGAGTAAACTAATATAAAATAATTAATTTAATAAAGATATCGAGACATAATTGATTGCGGCCCGTAATTTGAGCACCCCTGAACTACGACAATAAAGTGATTACGTTTTAGAATAACGTTCTGTGGAGTGACGCGATGTCGAATTATCTCTACTAATATTTATTTAGTTATTATTTCAGTGAAACAAAGGAATTGTTTATTATTGTTTTGTTTTTTATATTGTACTAGCAAACTTTGTGCAGCTTCGCCCGCTTTACTTATTGTTATATTAAAGCCAGATTATACAATATTTTTTTTACAAATTGTACGCTCAATGTTATTTTAATTTATAAGTTATATTGTTGTAAAGATTTATTTAAATTCATTCAGTGGTTTTTGAGTTAAAGTGAAGCAAACCTTAATTCTTAAATAAATTCATATCATAGTACGTGCCTTTATGAGATATTAGACTGTCGACCATAGGGTCGAACTATTTAAACCATAGGGTTTAAATAGTTACTTACACGTTTAAATTATTTAAGAACACAAGCTCACAATATTATTTTAGCTAGAAAAGTAACAAAGTAATTAATGCAATCAAAAAGGGACCTTTAATCGAGATTGAACCAAAAAAGGTTTATCTCCTAAATATTATCTCAGGCTGCGTGAGCCTCGCGCTGGACAATAAAAAGCTCAAATTTGAATTTGTATGAAGGCACCAGTTACTCGGCCTTTGAAAACTTGTTAACGTAACTATCAACATATTTTTGGGCATGAAGCTTGATACTATGAATTTTTAATGTGATGGGAATTAACTGTCTTTTACTTTACCTGGTGTCAGTGCATCTGCTTTTGTTAATGTTTATTTCTAGAATTTCACATATAGAAATGATGGCAATTCTGCCATAAGTTAATTTTAACCTAGGTACTTCACATTTAGACAATTAATAACGATATTAACTTTAAGTATTCTTTAGAAAACTGTAGATAATATTCTTTTATTTTTGAAAACAGTGATTATTATTTACCAGCAGCTATTTTACTTTCTTTTTTTTTATACTTGTCACCAAGTGGGTGATAGCAGTTTAGGTGGCCCCTATACGTACTTTTAGAAAGGATTTTGATCGTAAAAATGACATGAAAATTCAAACACCTACAACTTTTTTTTTTAGCGTCACGTTGTACACCGTACATTGCAGGGAACCTGATTGCCTTGTCTTAACACTCCATTTTCATCAGCATACTATCGTTCCCCACTTTGTCGTTACTAGAGCGAGCAAGAGACTATTAAATATTAAATTTCGTTAAATGTAGTAGATCAAACATGTTTTATTAAACATGCTTGTGTTTCTTCCATTGCCCACAAAATTGACCAAATAAACACATAACCAATATAGAAAGACAAAAACATATAGCTCTAAAAGTCTAAGCCCCAAGCGTACACGCCGTCTCCCGCTTCCAGCGGTTTCCGTGATACAAGACAATGCTCTCAATGCGTAATCGCCGTCACTCGTCCTACAACTGTCTTACTGTCGGCAAGTGGGCCGACCAAGTTGGAGCTTTGCTGTTATGTGTCTTTTATTGTAGGCTTTTATTCAGTTTGGATTTATGGGATGGATGTATAGAAATGTCGATTTTATAACAGCGACTTAGAATAGTACGACAAAATTTTAAAGTTACATGATTTGGTTTCTTTCTTCTAAATTATTCAATATTGTTTGCCAAGACTCTAGAAGAATTTTCTATTTTATGGCTTATGTTTGGATGGTGGAAATCAGGAAATCAACGCCAAGCTTGTTTTTGCTATCAGAATTAGGAATTGTGGCATTTCCAATCGTCTACTTAACCATTGACTCAGGGCGACCTCAAAAAAGAATATAGATATATGTCATCACGGCATATTCAATGTATTATTCAAAATGATGTTCATTTACGTAAACAAAATCGAACCTGCACCTACAACCGTTTCTAAAATAACACATATGTTACCCCACACCACCCCACACAGAGAAGCTCTGTGGACAAGACAATGCTTTCAGGACAGTATCTGAAGCATGACCGCAATTTGCCGCCCCCTTGTAAATAGGTGTAACGTAAGGCCACAGGTACGGCTTTAGCATTTTTATTTTTATTTCATAGTGTCTTTAATACTGTTGAAAATGTTACAAATTTTTATCTTTATGTGCAAAGTCACAATTGTATGACTGTCAACGCGACAGGTTGCAGGTTGAATCTATAAGTAGATCCTTATTCGAGTAAAATGAAATTATAAAAATTTTCATTTCTTCGCTCTGGTAAAAGGCACATGTGTTATCTTCTGCATATTTATACAATATTCCATATATATTTAAATTTCAAAGAGTATATTTTAGTTAATTGTAATAGTATTTAGTTTACACGGCTGTCACAGTTATTGTGTTAAGTGCAAAATATGAATTGAAATAAAAAAATATTATAATGTAAATTTTTTAACAATTTATTCTTTTTTTTAAATATTTGTATTAGAATCTAACGCGTTTAAAATAGAAAAAAAAAATCTTAAATCGTATTCAAACCTAGCTATCGTAAGGTAAAATCATTTCAAGCTACAACTACATATTTTCTTTTACACCTTACACTTAACTCAGTCCGACATGTATTTTGTTTAACTTAATGTTTACATCTTATTTTGAGCGACAGAGCAAGTATTTCATATAACCTACAGTTTCACTTGCATTCTTTAAGTGTCAACGTCGTTGTACAAGCGTGTGTGAACGGAACAGTTAGGTGGGTGACAAGGCAATGCTTTCAGCACGATCTGGAAACAAACTGGACCATTTGTTGATTTCCTTTGTGCTTTGTTACTTGAGTATTTTCTTGAGTGATTCGATGTCTAGGGTATTTTGAGATATACGAGTATATATCTCATCACGTGTAATATAAGGCAGTTGTGACATAGAGACACACGTGATGATAGGAAGAAACCGCCCAAGTAAATATTAAATAATTTCAATTTCGTACTCTGGTAACAAACCTCTTATCGACAACATCAACAAGTCTTTTTTTTATAGAGGTGAGTAGTTTTATGCCGTGTGATCCCGGCTTAGAATAAGATCACCCTGGTACTGCTGGTGTCGTAAGAGGCGACTAAAGTACGAGTGAAAGAGTCACGTTGTCAGCAATGACAACACGCATGGGCAGACTCGACCGGATTGTGACCACCCCCGGCATTTAAAACCGGTGTTAAGTAGTGACCTTGGTCACTGCGTTTCGCATTGGGCAATGCCGGGCCCCGGTGCCCATCCACCTTACAAACCGGCAACGCTCCTGTAGCTCCTCTGGTGCTACATGGGGTCGTGGGCGGCGGTGATCACTTACCATCAGGTGACCCGCACGCTCGTTTGCCGTGTCTTATCCATAAAAAAAAAAGAGAGAATTTAAAGTTGAGATATATTATGTCTCTGGCTTATTTTTTGGAGAACGTAGTCAATACTTATTAAAATATGGTAACTAATAACTAGTGGTGTAAATAACCTGGCATGGGGCATGTCTAACAAATTCAAATCTCATATCTCAGATTCAAATATAAGAATAGACGTTACAAGCTATATTTATGGAACATCAAACAAATTACTTCCGATTTACGAAATATGTACTTTCTCAGACCTGAGACGAACCGGCGGAACTCAGCGTTATTAGTATTTTTTTTATTTACTTTTTACATTTTATTATGATCTATCGAAGAGCATTCCATTTCTAAGGCGTGTTACCATTTATAAAATCATTGATTTAATAATAACTTTTAATACACAAACTTCTTTACATAACTTACTTAAATTGTGAAATAGAAAGTTTTCGGTACTTTTCTGGAATCTTCCTGTAACAGAGTACACATTGTCCCATAAAGCAATTATGGATTCCATACTGACCTAGCACCCCTTGAAACCGCTTCGCACAATTCCGACCTACTCGCTTACATCACTATATACAATTAGTTTTTCACTACCACTAATACTTACTAGAACATTCTTGACTCTCCCAAAAATCTAACAATAATCTTTTATTATCCACAGCTTGACTTGAGCAGACAGAAATCCGCTTCTGGTTAATTGCCTCATACTCTACCGCTAAACTAATCAACCGCGAGGACAATAACACACCTACACCTTGATTCCTTCGCTCACTTTCTGGCAGGCCGGCCAAGGAAGCGACCCGGTTATCCGGTAAATCAGTCGTTCCATTGCCATTTCGGTTGGTCTCAACTACAAAAACAATATTCAGATCTCTTTTATCCATCACATATAATAATCCACTCATCTTCTCCTTTCCACTTCCTGCCGTTCTGGACATGGCGTGCTGGGTGACGGTCTCTAAAGTCGTATTTGTCACTGTCCTATAAGTGCGTGCTCGTATGGTGCACATGGTTGTGGACGTTGCAGCCCTCTAGAGAGGGGTATGAAAATTACAAAGCAAAACTAAAGGTTTAATTTTCGTTCTAAACTTTTGATGTAGTTATAATAATTATTTTAAGATCTATAAAAAATAACATCTCATTAAATCCAAAGCAAAAAATCAGCCCAAGGAAATAGTTCAAATTCATTATGACACAAAGACAGTACACAAGTACTCAAGTACTCAACAAGAGCTCATTTGTAAACAAATCGCGTGGAAATTGTAAAAGTATCTACGGAAATAAGAGTTATGTTAACTAAGCAAGGGTCACTAATGAAATCTATTCTTTGCATTTCTATGAATGCATGTTATGAATACTCCACTGCGTTACCGTCGAGTGGTAGTTCGCAATTAAATTGCACAGTATGAGTACATCTTAATTAGTGCAGAGCATATTGTTAGCTGTTTTGACCTTACCTGCGTTAAGGTTGAGATAGACTCAATAAGCTTGGAAATTGAGATTTTGAACCGCAAACGCAATCCTGTTCGGGTTGCTCTCTTAAAAAATAAATACCCAGAGTATAAGTAACAGATATACGATAACATATGAACTACGTAGGTATATATAATATTTCACTTTATAAAAAAATCGGATAAAAATAATCGAAATAAGTAGTCTTAAATGACGGACAGACGGACAACACAATAATAATAGTATGTTGATGGCACGAGTATGTTGTCAAATCATTTTATAATTATTAGTTAAAGGTATACAGGATACGCATATGTAAAGGGTGACATATTTCTTAGCTCCATGTTGGACATAGTTCATAGAAGAATCCTGGAAACCTAGTGTTAATTCCTTATGACACCGTTCCCTAATTTCCACCGAATTTAGCAGGCAATGCATGTTGAGTGAAAACATTAGTAATGGAGAATGATTAAATTATTCTAACTTAACCAGACTACAGTAAATCTCAACATAATATACTCCTGTATAAAATAAACGCAAGCGGAAATTGAACCCATAACTGTCAAATTTTTGCATAAGATTCGAGACACGCAATTTCAAAATGATAATTCGTGCGTGATCTTATCGCTTTTATAATATAAATTATGTGCGTTAATTCGATCTAGTGACTCGTCCGTGGTATTTTTCACTTTTAAACCTCAGCTCGCGGGAATTGCTGGATAAAAAGAAGCTAATATATCGCTCCACATGCTTCTCGGTTCCTTAGAAATGCCTGGAAAAACATAAAGACAGACAAATAAAAAGTTTCAAATCGCTTAATGGTAATTTTGAATTTATTAAAATATAAATAAATTTTATTTTTGTATTAAGAATTTTAGTGTTAAGTTTTCTCATTTTGATATATCACAAATATAAATAGGTAAAGACCACAAATTTTGTTTCCGTGGACTGTGAAAAAAAAATGTCCCATTTTTTCCGTTGGCCTGAATATTTCAGGTATTTTTTAATACCTATCTACAGCCCTCAACCTAATCGATAGTTGAAGAGTTTTTATCAAGAACCAGATATCAATGAAGTTAAAAAAATCGTTTGAATTTGTTGATTAAACAAACAAGCTGTATGCGCTTGCAATATTAATGTATGTTCTATAATTAAAGTAATAATTAAACTAAAGTATAAGAGAAAGGATGCAGAATACGCCGTGTAGTTACGTCGGGTGATCTATCATTGGAATATTTTGTTACATGGGGAAGGAAAAGGGAAGTTTAAATTTATTTTTTAAGTAATTACTCGATCTTGATGAGAATAAAAATTCTTTTCCTTTCTCTTTGTTAATTTAGTTCAAATATTCGACCGAATAAGCCTTCATTCTTTAAAAAATATTTGCTTCTTCTGTATAGACAGAAAGAGAAGTATCGCTATTTTTGGTAAGTCC
Source organism: Eueides tales michaeli (assembly GCA_018249855.1). Lineage (NCBI taxonomy): Eukaryota > Metazoa > Arthropoda > Insecta > Lepidoptera > Nymphalidae > Eueides > Eueides tales. The sequence continues at coordinate 3,663 of DWMZ01003777.1, read as the reverse complement.
ACCAAATACCTATAAAAGGACATTCTCTTATAAAACCGAATCATGTAAAATTGAGATTGATCTCATATATCACTGAGAGACGCATCTAAATACGAAATATGATAAAAAAGGTGGAACAGAACTAAATTCTGAAGGAAACAAGCTTATAAAAGCAATGTTCAAAAGCTATATTTCTGAAAAGCACTTCTGTCTCAGTGTAAGATAGTATCTACTTATATAAAGAAATTTAATTGAAAAGACGTAGGTAGCTATCGTAGTTTTGTATGCAATAGTCAAAACGAATTTGAATTATATTACTTATTTAAAAAAGGGCCTGTCATAGTGTCGCGTTTTCAGTTGCGCGGTTGTACCCCACAAGCGCGCAACTGCAAACGGTTGTGGGTTCGACCCCAGTGGAGGAAAAGAAAATATATAGTATTTTTATTTCTTCGCTCTGGTAACGAGCCAAAGAGGCATTGAGTTACACCATTCCATGCGCAATGCCTCTAGAGTCCGGCGGAAAGCGAGCAAGGTAGTGTCAAAATGGGAACGGGGCTTCTCAATTCTAATATTCTATGTTTCATTTGTCTACTCTGCTATTGTTTCTAATCTTATAGAATTAATTTATATTTTAACCGTTATTTTTTTTGATAATAAATTCTTGAAATATCTATGAAAAATCTTTCATTTTAAGTTCTAAAATTAACTTAAATGTGGTATAGCAGCAAAATGACAATGAATTTTCAAATGTCTTCATGCATATACATACTCTTATATAAGAGAGAGACCTAGTGTTAAGAAACTATTTTATTCTACTCTATTCTATTTTTCGCTTACAATTTTCGTTATATTGAGTGCGGAAGAGTAAAATTTAACACCACATTTTACCCCAAATGAGAATCCAATTCATAGCCGTTCCATTCCGTTTCTTTGTGTCTCTACTATGGGATACAAGCATCAATATATACGCAACTTTACGTTCTCTTCCGCACACAACAGGATAGGCAGAGTTAACTTGGGAACTTACTATTAAAGCAACCCGTTACAATCTTCACTTTCCACCGAATTTGAGGCATTACGCGAAAGTGTTGCCAGAGCGATGAAATAAAATATTGAATATTCAAATTGAAAATACTAAATAATATTTCATTTCCACGAGTAAGGATTGAACTCACAGACTGTCTTGTTAAAGTCATATGCTTGTGCCTGCGCCATACGAAAAATATAAAATGAATCAATCTATATACAACATCAATACATTATATAACTCAACAAAAAAACCTATCAAACACATCATTCACCACACACACACAGAGCAATATGAAAAGACAAATAAATTGCTCAATATTTTATTTATCTAAATTAAAATTTTCTAGCAATAGGGTATTATAAAACAATAACGGTGGAGATTACCGTTTGATTCGCTGTTTACTTTCGATCCGGTGAACAATTTATTTGTCGGTACTCTTCGAACGCTTGCAGCGAAATTAAAGTAGATTTAATTTTAGCTTCAAATTCATTTTCGTCGACACAAAATAGACATCTTGATACCGTCGCAGTGCAGTGGCAAATGTGTGAATGTAAATGAGACAGGTTGTATGTTCGATTCTCACTTGAGGAAATAAAGTATATAGTGTTTTCATTTCTTCGCTCTGGTAATAAAGTAAAGCACCACATTGAGCTTCGCCACTTGATCCGAAATTTATCAAATTGGAGTAAAGTGAGGAACGTAAGATTCTTAAGGAAAACAGAGTATTTTAACACGAGGTTCTCAAATTTCCTGCACCATATTTGGGGGTACAGAGAGAAACTGAAGAAAAATAACATAATATTACCAATCGAAATTATAAGGTACGCAAAAGCGGTGTATTTATTAGTCTCACGCTGTCGAGTCTTCCGACACACTAAGTGAAGATAGCAGATTGTTCAATAAACTTAAATAATAAATATGAACTTTAAACGTGTTGTTTGTGGTCGCGTTCTTTGTCTATATTAATGGCAAATTTAAATTACTTTTCGCCCGTTATGTAAAATGTTGTATCTGCGTTCTAAATGAATGATTATTTCTTAAGAAAATAATAATAATCCTCTAAGTTAGAACCGAACCAAAAGCCATCGTATTTTCAGTCACACGCTACACCGCTGAGCCACAATGGCCTAAAATGTATTTATTTTAGCAATACTACGATATATATTTAGTCCATTTTAAATTAAGAATTGCAACTCTAAGTACTATTATAACTAAGGATGTAGCTTTGTATTCTGTAATTGTATCCTCAAGTTGCTCATCTTTAGTACCGATATTCTTATGCTCGTTAATATAGAGTAAAAATATGTTTCTTTACTTTGGTGATTCTTTCTACAAAAAAACAAGCAAAATTTTGAATTTAATTAAGTCTTGACCCAATAAATTGGCAACTATTAAATTACTAATCCGATTGTCATGAAACGTAGGTAAGTGTCACTGCGATTTTGCGAGCACAAGGTTTTTTCATATAAATATCTGAAAACATCTACGGTGCCACAGACAAACACAGAGACAGGTTAAACATATATATAAAAAATATATAAAATAATATTCACAATATATCGTTTATTCACCTTTATTTAACTGTTTGTTTATTAAATGATATATTATTATTTATTGATATTAATTTTAATAAAGTAATTTATTATATAAATAGCATTTTCCGTCTGTTATCATTTACAATCCTTTCAAATGTAACCAACCTCGTATGAACGAGATTAAATTAATTATAGTTTATTAAAGGATTCAGATTTGATATAATTGGTTGATTACATATTAATAAGACTAAAAATTATTTTGTCATTTTTTATTTCAAGGTTCACGCTATATCGCTATATCATTTACCCACTTTCCACCAATTTGAGGCATTGAGTCCTGAGTGGCGGAACTTAACACCGCGCTTTGCTCCGTTACCAGAGTCACGATATCCTAGAGTGGGAATCGAACCCGTAATCTGTCTCGTTCACAGGCTTGTCCATAGTTGCCACGTCAGAACTCTGTTTTGTCATTTTTGTTCATAATAGGTAATTTTAAATATATATACAAAATGAAAACTTACTTTGAAAAGAGAGCCACTAAGCCACTTTTAATTATAAAATTGGGTAAGCAAAAGGCAAGACAAAGACAGCGCAAATGTTGGCAGCGGCTCAGTCCCGTTGTAAATGCAACAGTTGTGGGTTTTATTCCCGCTTGAGGTCGTGAGTAATTTCCAGTTTGAAATAAGTTAATTCTATGTTAAAAGGCACCTAAACACATACGTAAAGCGAGTAAAATTTATAAAAAAAAATCAACTTAATCATATATAAGACACAAATTGTTGTCAAGAGAAATAAACAGAAAAAATGACGGCCGTCACGCGGCGACGTATCACCCGAGACAGAGATGTACAATATTTCAGAGGTGTTTTTTAAACAATTATCAAATTAAATTACACTTGGCTGCGAAGAAAAAAAGTTGACTGGTTCTTAGTGACATTTCAGTAATTTCTTATATTGCCCGCTCCACTGCTGTAGATGGAGCAATTGTGAATGTTTTGAATACTTAATGTAGAAAGATACTGTGTTACACAGCGGCATTGAGTGTTTCAAATAAATTAACAAAATAAAACCTTTTATTCTATTTCGGAAGAGTGGAGTCGTTCTCATTTCGTCTCTCAC
>DWMZ01003776.1:0-12359 GCA_018249855.1 Eueides tales michaeli | reverse complement strand
ACTCTGAGTGGCGGCCGCGGCACGACTGGCCACGGCGTGTTTACGATCGCGGCGCATGCGTGCAACTACCCTCAAACACAACGCTACTATACAGGGTAGCTCACTAGAGCACATATAGTAACAAAGCGTGTAGAGTAGAATTAAATTTTATTAAAAATGGATTTATATAAGAAGCCTTATGTATTTAGAAAACCATTTCATTTTATTATTTGTTTAATAATTTAACATTTAAGACTAATATTATTATTATTAATAATATTATTATTATTATGGTATTACACGACGCCGTAGGATGTGGAAATCACCATCAGGTGACCTGTACGTTCGTTTCTTTTCTTTTCCATTATAAAATTTAAACTCATAAGGCCGCGATACATGCCGGCTAGAACGTGAAACAATTTTTCATTTGCTTATTAAATATCCAATCAATCCATATCCTAAGACCTAGTGAGACTTTATTTTTTAACAAAAATCCCAAATGTAGAGTCATGTTACTGTTGATATTTCAAATTTATGGTGAAGCATCTCGTATTCAGGTATTAATTGTTTTAGAACAGTCTCTACGGAGTAGGCTTAGAGGTGAGGTGACGACGTCGCTCAGCTCCCACCTCTCGACCGATGCTATTTGCTAATCATATTTCATTCCATTGTATTCGCACCTTTGTGTTGTCTTGTGCTGAATAATAATGTAATATGCATATTCACTGTGATTAGAAAGTTTTCTAAAGAATTTGGTGGAAATTAATGTATTGTAAACTTTTTTGATGTTTATTGTTTTCAATGTACCTTCACGCTCCGCATAGCTGGGTAGGCAGAGGTAATCCGAGAATTTAGTACAAAACAATAAATGGAGTGTCTGTCCTCATTAAGTTTTCATTAATTTAGACTTTTCCATTCCCCAGTTTTCGCCGAGTTCTAAATACCTTCCTATTTTGCAATCATTTTGGCGTATTTTAATGTTCCTATTTAAAACCTCCGTTTGGTCTGTGATAAAAAGCTTTAAAACTATCTTCTAATAAATGAACAACAGACCCTCAAAATTTCAAATTTCCGATGTTATGCAAAAACATTTTCGGTATTTCGACACTAAATCACTCACTCTCAAACTCAATAATCAAAATAGAATTAGTACTTCCCTACAGACCTAAAGAGCTGAAATTTGATAAATGAGTAAGGCTTAAAGCCTACATTAAAATGTCGATTATCAAATGTAGGAACATTGAAGATCCGGAGTACCAGGTGACACAGACGAGGAACTGTAAGAGCCCACCCAAGCTATTAAAAGATACTGCTTTACTGCCAATGCAAATTTAATCAACGGGCTAAGACTTCTTTTTCAAGATTGTCGATGTTTTGGAGTATCCTGTATTTGAAACTTTAGAGCTTTTTTGAAGCTAATCTAGACTATCTGATATTGATGTACATGTATCTGTATGAGAAAGTCTTATTTCTGGCACTGAAAGCTCTGCTACGCTAATCAAGCACAAAATATGCATTCTGCAAAAAAAAGTGAAAACTTCGACTAGCTATTGTCTTCTAGGACTCTATCAAATCTCTCAAATGTATTAAAATTAAATCGTATAAGTGTCATATAGTAAGTAAGCCTACCTTCCTTGCTCACGGACCTGAAGCAAGAAAATTGCTCAAACAAAGAAACGATCCGACATGTGCTTCATCATCTGCATCATTTGTGTAAAAAGTTCAGCTGCCACCCGATTCACCGGAGGTACAGAAGACTCACTGTGAATTTCACTAGCTGAAATGCATCCATTTCGATGTCGAGCAGAAGTGGATGGTGATCCCATTTCTGATGTCAGAACATTAAGCCGTGAAGGATTTTTAATGGTCTCGTTGGCAGGGTCGCTCATAGCAAATGTTGAAACACTTTTTAAATACGCACCTTATAATTTAAATCACAAATATGTTAACCAATACAGTTGTTACGATTTTAAAAACTGTGTTTCACTCATGAATAGATACACTAACACGAATTATAAACTTAGCTGATTTTAGCTTATTACAATAAATTTATGATAATTAACTTAAACTAAATTAATAGTAATTGGCATCGGTGGGATGTAGATAGTTGCTTCGGTGTCTCATGAGTCTGGACCGCTTGTGATGTAGACGGTTAATTCAGCGTCTGATCAGCGCCATCTTCAGGTTCCGTTGACACGGTTGCCTGCTCACCTGGCTGATAATGGGCTACCTTTCTCGGACGAACTCTACCATTTATGCGCCTTTGTTAATCTCATACGGCTCACTATATTTTAGATCTAGTGAGGTCTGATTTCGGGGGTTATTTTAATGATCACATAGTAGCCTCGCAGGAATGGACTGATCTTAGTTTAATTTTTATCGAATCGTTGTTTGTCATAAGAAGCACTAGCAACCATTTCATAGTTGGACATGTTAATCTAGTAAATCGAAGTCTATAGACTCGTTATCTACGACTAATCTTAGCAATTCAGGTGGCACAAAATGTGGCCGGCGAGTCAGCAGAGTCAACGGCGCGACACCAGTTATCCTGTGTGGGTGGTGCAGTTAAATGGAAGCTGCAAAAACTCCAACACAATTTGCTAGTTCTCAGTTTGAGAGTTTTTAATTATAGTAAGAAAATATTTTAATGTATCCATAATTCTTTCTACTTGACTTTCTCCTCGGCTTATACCTGGCGAAGTTCTATGTATATTGATGCCAATATGATCACAGTAATGCTTAAATTCGCCGAGAAATTCCCTACTTCCATCAACGACCACTTCTACTGGCGTTCAGAACAGATGCACCACGCGTTTTAATGCTACAAGACTGCTTGACATCATTTGAATAACTCAAAAGAATATAATTCGTATAAGTGTCAATGATAACAGTGACATACTCATCTTGTCCTTCAGAATTCTTTGTCCCAAACTTACCCGTAATATCCATATGGATAACTTGAAACGCCGATGTTGGTTTTTGGATCGGGTGGAGCTGTTCATGAAAAGTACCAGATGGTCCTTTGGCGGCTCTGCACATTATGCAATTGTCTACAAACCTTCTTACAGTTGTGTTCATTTTAGTTCATTTTGTCAATCCAATAGGTCTGACGTAGTTTTTGAAGAGTTTTATCCCATCCTGAATGATATAAAGCAGTGTGGACAAAGTTTATAAGGATCCATTGAAATGATATCGGGACAACAATTAATTTTCGTCGACGTCTGCCCACTAATTATAGATTCTACACAACTATATTTATAGCAAATTTGAATTTCAAAGTTTTGTAGTGAAAATTGTTCTCGAATGGCACGCGCAGTGCCTCTGAGTCACGTGAGCTGTCAATTAGAGCGTGATAGTTCAGATCAGGGGGTGGATGTAGGGATGAGTGTAAACAGACTACCTTATCGAGTCTGTATTTCAGTGACGGGTTTGTATTATATTTTCTTAGTTTCATGTTGTACACCGCTTATAGCAGGGGAAGTAGAGGAAACTTAGTGTTAAGGTTCATCGTATGTGAAATTTTGCGTGTTATTATTTTTAGGGAACTAAAGTCCGCGTCGTTTTTAAGCCAGACTGAGAAAAAAGAAAATATTTAATGTCCTAAGTAGAAATCGATTTTAAAATCGTCGCCCCAATATCATGTTTAATAATACTATTCTTATTTATATAAATTCAATTTGATTTCAAACATTCGTTTTAAATTGCACATATATAGGTAAGTCGAGTCGGGGGTTTTTTTTAAGCCCCCGACTCGACTATCACTGCTTCATCTTGCCAAAGTGCTTGTGACCCTTATACTCAAACTGCTAATAACTGCAACTGCCCGCCTACAGAGGCAAACTGCTAAACGGATTGTATAAAACATTGCTACGAACCACCGCTGTAAGCAAAATTTCGCGGCTCACTCATTCAGGAGGTACGACTGACATACAAGTCATATAACAGTCCTCCCTTTGTATTGATGGTTCAAAAAATAGAAATGGGCTATCATTGTGAATGATTCCGCCGTGTGATTCCGGCTTAGAATAGAATCACCCTGGTACTGATGGTGTGATGGTGTCGTAAGAGGCGACTGAAGTACGAGTAAAAGAGTCACGTTGTCAGCAATGACAACACGCATGGGCAGACTCGACCGGATTGTTACCACCCCCGGCATTTAAAACCACGGCGTTAAGTAGTGACCTTGGTCACCGCGTTTCGCATTGGGTAATGCGCCCGGTGCCCATCCACCTTATAGACCGGCAACGCTCCTGTAGCTCCTATGGTGTTACACGAGGCCGTGGGCGACGGTGATCACTTACCATCAGGTGACTCGTACGCTCGTTTACCGTATCTTTCCCATAAAAAAAAGAAGAAAAAAAAGTGAAACCAAGTGGTTAAATAAATATATGTACATACGAGTAAGTCCTTCATCATATTAAACTGAAACATAAAATGTGCTAACTATATGTATAGAAAACAATTTTTATTTATTAGAATGGAGATTGATTTCTGTCTGTTGTATAGTTATCGAACACTTTAGCTCATTAATATATGTATCGTGCGTCGTGAACCGTGCTGTGTAATGTTAGATTATTTGTTACGTCAGTCACAATTCTATTAGCATATATAATTTAGATGCTTTTATAGAAATGTTTGTTTAAAATTGTTATATCTTAAAATGTTTTTCTTTTAATAGTTTATTTTTGAAGCCTGTCGTAGCGCAGAGGGACGAGAGGGCGCATGCAAACGCGTTAGGTTGTGGCTTCAATCCCCACTCGAGAAAATAGAAAAAGTAACAAGGCACGTCTCCAGTCAGGTTCCAGAGTGAAGCTACAGAGAAAATATCTAGTTTGAAATAAATAAAATCAGTAATAAATTACGAGTACCACATACATACAGACATATTACATTATACATAGGTATATAGGTAACAGCACTCAGTAAACACTCGAACAAGTTGCAACTAAAGTGCTTCTGAACGTGATTTCAACTATTTTAAAAATTTTCAAATCTCCATATATGTATATATGTTTTTATATATTTGAACAGCTCGTTCGGAGCTACGTGATCTATCATCAAACTAGAAAGTAAACTAGGCTTTAAACGTATGTAGTTATAGTTTGTTATTTTTATGAGATTAAATACTAATATAAGCTTGTGATGACTTTTTTCTATGAAATTCTTGTAAATTTTAACATTTCAGATTTAATTCTTGATTTGTGTTGTAAGTTCGTAAATTTTTAAATGGATTTGTTTTCATCCAAAAAAAACATACATAAAGCAAAGTCTTTGCTGCATTTTTAACTTTTGTGTTTATTTAAAAGTTTGATTTTTTTTAGTTTGTACTAATGTACCGTACACTTCAAAAATTGATATTAATTTCAGCTTGATACCTACATATAAGGCTCGATAACTAAACGACTGAACGCCATAACTAAAGAACTGAACTGAACTAAGACTTGATACCGTTTTTACTTTTTGAGGTACGAAACACTAAAAATGTATTTGTTACTGATGGTCTTTATTATCCCGTATGTGATTTAAATAATAAACATCATCAATACTTCAACAGATACGGGTAGCTTATGTACTTGATGTATGTATCATTGCAAAGTGAACAGACAAGACTGTAAGCGTATTTTCATTTAATAGTATAATTAATAGCTTTCAAATCCACTTACATATTATACTAATATACATAAATTAATACCTAAATGACAGAAACAAAATAACATTGATAAAATATTTCGTGTTAAAGTGTTTCTTCGATGAATCTAAAAATAAAAAGTTAAGTTTATAGCTTAACTTAGCTCCACATTGTATTGCTAGCGCGGCAGCTAGAATAAAGAACGTCCAACGCTAAAGTCTCGGCATACCCCTTTCGCCTCGTCCACTGTCATCAAGTTTACACATGCCCTGCGGAAAGTCCTCGTGCTTTTTACGTGATTCTCCTCCAGTATCGTAGATACTGTGTTTTCGAAGGTCAACCGAGATCTCCCCCTCTCCCTCTTACCACTCTCTTTTTCTCCGTCTTTTTTTCCATTCCTTCATCACTCATTCACTCTACGTACCCAAACCGCCTAAGTTATGCTTATATTTATTCAAATACTATAATAAGAAAAATATCTATATTCGTCTGATATTTAATTAGGTACTCTATACATTCTGTTAATTTTCTAAGATTGTTATCGTCAATGTCCTTAACGGAGAACTGGGTATATATATCTACCCCCAGATAGTCTGATAGACAACACAAAATTTTTACAAAAAAATAATTAAAAGAAGTTACAAAACATATACACAACGGTTAAATACAGCAAGTCAAAAAAATCTTTGCTAATTTTTTTGTGTGAATATTATTACGTGCGACGGTAAACGAGACGTCTGCGAGTTCGACTCCAAAAAACCAGGATGTACTCAGTTTACTGTAAAGAGTCATCAAGATGAATCAAGAATCAACATTTTTTTCATGTATAACCATAGATTCAAAGCTCCAGTGGAATTCTAATCTGGAAGTACTTGCGGATAAACTCAGCTCACCTCATCAGGGGAGGATGATGATACTGATTGACATATTTGACTATTTTCATAGCATTCATCATGTTATTAAATGTGGTTTTGAGGCAGCGCCGCAGACATAAATTCTAAATTAATTCTCCAAAAAAAGAGCCGTCGGATCTATTCATAACCAAAGAATTCAAGATTCTTTAAAAGATGCAGATATTCTTACAGTTGTTTCACAATATATATAATGTTCTATTTTGTTCCTACAAATATATATTGAATGTTATAGTAAAAGCAGTGACAGACATAACACAAATAAGAAATAAAATTAAGCTTGTGACGCCAAGGTTTCGCATTAAAAAGTTAATAAATCTTTTACGGGTCTGAGTATATGAGTCTACAACAGAAAACAATACTAATATGAAAAGATTATTTTACTGCTCAAGATTATTTACAGGAAAAAAAAGGAAATAAAATTAATGTGTATTAAATGTTATACCGGCCAGTATATTTCCGTTGACATTAAAAAGAGCAACTGTTGAGTTTGTTCCCGACTCTCAAGAGCTGTCCGGTACTACGAGCCAGGGTGCGCCCTTAGCAACGTGTTCGCTTGACTTAATACTATAAAAGCGCTAATAATAGTCTATTCAATAAAGTAAAATTTAGAGTTTAAGTTTAATTACTTTAAAATAATCACATCACATATTAGGCACTTGCCTGGTAGTTAGTCTGGACCTGAATGTCAATGATATGTTAGAGGACTCTAGCATACCCTAGGCACTATGCAGATGCTAGTACTGTGGACGCTGTCGGGAAAACGAGGACCAGTGCCAAAATAACTAATCCCTCGAGAAAGTTTCCTTATGAGGTGAAAATGACCTGGTTCAATTTAAACCCCATAAGGCACAAGTCTGCGCGTTAGCCACCAAAAACACTTTATTTGTCGTGTCACAAGTCTTCGAGAACACTCCTTTTAAAGCCAAGCACAGCATTAGTATATTAGACCTTTTCGGGCGACTGGCGATAATCTGGAAAGCAAGAGCAAGTTACCCTCGAAGAAACTGGAGGTCATCAGTAGAATGAGTTTGTTAGTACTGTTCTCACCTCTGTACTGGTGCACACCAGTACCAGCTTTAACCAACCTGACAACGTAGATCCATTCGATTAGTTGGGGACCAACTTCAAGTACTTTCTCATTCAAATCAGTATATTCACGTTGATACGACATGGGTACCTTTTTAAAAGCGCGTCTATCATCACCGTCAAGACTGGCTACATGGTGTTACAGTGGGCCGTTAGCGGCGGTGATCACTCACCATCACGTGACCCGTACGCGAGTTTGCCTTGTCTTTTCCATAACAAAATATACGAACAATTTTGATGTATATAAAGCCCACAACGTAATTAACATATTGCGTCAGAGCGTGTAGTCGTCGCTGTCGTCCACCATCGGAGACACAAGGAACAGAGAGCCCGTACTACTGACGCACGTTGTTTATACTCGTGTCTCACAATACTGAATTGTCAACCACCGTCAATTAACCCACAAATACGTCATATCCGGTCATTACAAGTTATTTAAGTCATTATTTTCTAACATGTGTTATCATTTTTGAGGAATTGGAAAATATTTTACATCGCGATGGTTCTTAACATTGAATTTGCCGTGTGATTCCAGCTTAGAATAGGATCTCCCTAGTACTGATGGTGTTGTAAGAGGCGACTATAGTCAGCATGGCCAGGCTCGACCGGATTTTTACCGACCCCGGCATTTACAATCGGCGTTGAGTAGTGGATATTGCCGGGCCCCGGTGCCCATCCATCTTATAGACCGGCAACGCAGGAGCGTTGCCGGCTATAGCTCCTTTAGTGTTACACGGGGCCGTGGGCGGCGGTGATCACTTACCATCAGGTGACCCGTACGCCCGTTTGCCGTCTTTTCCATGAAAAAGAATAAAAAAACTGAAAATATATTTTATCAAAATCAGACCATTATTGTTTGAGAGTTGCAAGCACTTATCCTATATGAGGTAGTGATTTATGGGATAAAGATTTAAAATTTTGAAGTAAAGAATACTTTTCAGTTTCACGCTGTATCCCGCACCTAGCAGGTTAGACAAACTTGGGAACCCAGTGTTAAGACACTCCGTTCCACCGAATTTGAGGCATTGCGTGTTGAGTGGCGGAACTCAACGCCGCACTTTTTGCTTTATTACCAGACCGAAGAAATGAAACATTAAAAAATTTAATATTAAATTTATTTATTAGTCTGTTAGCAGGATTACACTGTAAGCCGACGATATATAGCTAACAACTATCTGGGTCATAAGGTTGTAAATAAAAAACATAACTGCTTTTCCACTTCATACTCACTGTATGTATTTATTTATTTGATTTTTTTGGGTATTTTTTTTTTGAAAAATTTCTTTATTTTAAAACGTTTCTTTAAATCAAACTTTATATCATTTACATATTGTGTATTTACACGCTATGTACAGGCGTATGTACAAACTAGCTCGTCCTCGTCTGCTTTAGATACGGTCCACTCGACACTGTACGACTGTACGACACTTTACACCAAAAAACTCTCTCAAGCTAGTTCATTTAGTTCATTTTAAAAGAAAATATTAAATTTTCTTATTTTTTTATATTATTTAAATAAAACTAAATAAATAAATAAATAAACATAAGCAATAATCCCTATAGTGTCCGATATCGAGTGTCTAGTGTCGAGTGTCGGTGTCGCAGCTCTCACTTACACTACTATCGTACAATACTTTTAGTTGCACTCGTTATTTATATATTTTTATATTTATTTTTCATAGTTTTCTTTAGCAAAATTAGTAATGTTACTGATACTTGTTATGGAGGCGCGTGTATACATGTCGCGGGTACGTTCAGATGACAAAATAAAAAAAATATTTTTTTAGAAAACCTATAAAAATTTAAACGTGAACAAGGAATTTAAGCCCGTAAGTAAACCTTAGACAGTGTTAAAGTCATGAAAAAGTTTTCTAAAAGAATACTTTTCTTTCTCAAGCGTGAATAAATTAAAAAAAAATAATATTTATTGTTATTTATAAATACATGTGCATGATCTTTCTTTACTTTAATCAAAGTAAAGATGAGGTTACAAGGTACAATGCAACTAACAAACATATATATTTTTATATTAGTATGCAAAGTGCGTATTTAAATAAAGTAATACTTCATATTATTATCTATTAACATCATTGAAATGGCCATTTTGAATCTTGAAATAAAATTCATTGCCCAATACACTACAAGATGGGCCATATATATACATACATAAATTTTTCACAATTTTTATTATTTTGATAATAATTTCCAATTTACTGTGATAATATCCAAAAAATAAACAACCTATATATTAACGAAAAAAACAATTTCAAGAGCCATCACGACATTGTATACACGACCTTATACAGTCTTCAACTAGTAGTTTATAAGGAGCATGCACGCACTGAGCACGCGCCGAGCACGCGACGTGCCGAGCTCGTGCGCAGTAACTTATAGCTGCAAGACGAAGAAACCCCTAAGTCCTAATTTCATGGCAGTACGATAATTGTTGCGGCGACAACCATGCCTGTATTGGGAAATCGTAAATATGTGTCAACTTGAATAGATTCCTTACGTCATTTTCTATTGACATCTGTCAAACGCCATATCGAGCGACTTTGACAGTTTCCGTTTTTAATAATGGACATTTTTATGAAGGCACTATATGTTACACTTAAGGTATTATTTAGTTAATCATTTGGTATATGTTTTTATTATTAATCATTGTTTTTTTTTTTCGATCAAAAAGCGCAAATTATAGCGCTATTATCACGTACATTTAGGAAGACTCTACTAAATTGAGCAAATTTGAGTGAAGCTGAACTCATAGTTTTTTTTAAAAAAGGATCTTCTAATATGTCCCTACTTGCATTCCGCCTTGGTCTTTCAATACGGTTCTTCACAAAATTCAACTACTTAGTTTCTGTCCCATGTTTAAAATACTATATAATATAAAAAAAATAATTCAAGTGTGAAAACTTCATTAAAATCCTGTGCATGTGCTAAAACCAAATTATAAAACACTCGACGAGAACTGGACATTAATTTTCGCAATGTAGAGCAAGCGAATTCCAATATCTTGTTGATCAATGCTCATCAACAAGACTTCATTCATAAAAATCAATATTTAAATAATAATTTCAATTTAAGGTCAGTGTTTTTTTTAATCACGGTATCCAAAACTTTGTCAGTGCCATTACTTAATTATTATAAAAATATCAACAATTCTTTAATACAATTAATGACATATACAACTTTAATTACTTCAACAATATTATATAACTGAATAATTGTATAAAGAATATGTGAACACTAAGCAGACACTATTTAAAATGTAGTGAACCATTTTCCGCTATAAAGTATAATGAAAAAAAAACAGAGTGTCCTCACAATAGATTTCACTCTACCTACAGTACGGTTAAAAGTCATAAGACAAGAAAAATAGTAAAGAATCTCATTTAAAAAGGTCAGCAATCTTAATAATTCTTATTATTTTTGTTTATACAGAATAGTTTCCCAATACAGAACAATTCATGAAGCCCGCTACATAAATATCATTTACAAATATTACACCTAGGTACGTCCTCTATCTATTCATTGAGCAAATGAAATTACATATATCTTGCCCTAACTCTATACAGCCTTTAGATATTACAGGCATGAAAATATAAAAATATATATTTTGTAGAACAATATTTAACTAAAAAACCGTTTTAAGGAACCAATATCGAATCTGATGTTTCTAGAAAGAAAGTGTATGGTACCAAATTCTTGGCACTTATTAGTAGTCAGTGGTCACGGGCGGACAGTCTATCCGTGACCACGGACTATTGAAAAGTGATTAAAAATATGTAACATTTGAAATATACGTGATTAATTCAGTTAAAAAAATCAATTGAAATGTATGAAAATCGCGAAAGTCAACGATTTTAATAGATAATAGTGCAAACATTTCAAAATTGGTACCAAATGCTAGCAAAATTCAAAATGGCTCCCAAAATGGCGGATGACGCACCTATCATATCACCTATCCACAACTAACAGTTACATGAAATATACAAATAAATATGCAGAGTATTTACATAAAATACAAAGTCAAAGAGATCTAAACAACTGAGTAAATGTGAAAGAAATATTATTGAGATTAATTTCATGTGTGTGTGTATGTGTTTATGTATGTGTGTATGTGTGTGTGTGTGTATGTGTGTATGTGTGTGTATGTATGTATGTATGTATGTATGTGTGATGTGTGTATGTGTGTATGTGTGTGTGTATGTGTGTATGTATGTATGTGTGAATGTATGTGTGTGTGAATGTATGTGTGTATGTATGTATGTGTGAATGTATGTGTGTATGTATGTATGTGTGAATGTATGTGTGAATGTATGTTAAGTACTAAACTATTACACGCTAACAGACAGCTGAACGCTCGAACGAAGCAGTCTTTACTAAATGCATTTTTTTTTAATTTTCACTTTTTTTTTTTAATGTAAACTCGCTCGTTTAGTTTGTTACAGATTCTTTAACAAGACGTTCGATCTCATTTACAAATTTCACTTGCCTTCTTCTTTATTAACATTTTATTTATTTTTTAAGTTAAAAGAACATATATATTTTCACAAAATGATTACATTTTTAAATACATACAAACTAAACTACAACTTTTACCCAACAACTAAAATATAACTTACATACTTATCTCTTTACGTAGTCTTTTCGTAATTTATACAGATTATAAAATTATAAGCTAAAAAGAGTTTTTTCTTTTCAATTCTATAAATAAAACAATTAAAAAAATTGCAACCGACTAGCAA
>DWMZ01003775.1:0-12359 GCA_018249855.1 Eueides tales michaeli | reverse complement strand
CTTAAATATTTTGAGATTCAAGAGTGCCTAAGCTATATTAATTTTGTTTGTATTTCATTAGAAGTTCGCTGCTCGGTTTCCTTAAAAGGAGCTCTATATAATATGCTGCCGCGGCACGTACCTAACGCCGATATAACCAAATTGTGCTCGCTATGAGTTTATAATTAATATAAATATAGTACTATAAGTAAATGTGACGAAACTGATATTTAACCTACGATGTAAAACGAGATGTGTTGTAAGTTTCTCTATATGTCTGTCTGTGGGACCGTAGCTGAAAGAATAAAGTTGCGGCTTTTAGGTCTAAGGCATTGTACCTATTTATTATACCTGTCGTTCTTAGCTGTTTTATGTACATAAGTTGAGTTAGTACTAATAGCGTTATAATTAGTACTGCTTAAGAGATCCAAGTACATTGTCAAGATAAATAGTGATTATTTTTTCGGATTGACAGATTTGTCGGAGGTGTTTTTTAAATTAATAATTTTGTTTGCTTGTTGAAAGTAATTTACGCGAATGTTTCCCATGTATATCATAAAACAAAATTATCAGTTTCGGTTAATATTTAATATTCAGTCAGTATTTTTTACGGAGAAGTAAATCACTGTCACCTATGCTACGAGTTTATATACATGTATTAAATTAGGCCACCATTAATTTTATCTAGCATTGACCCTTCGCAGGAGCAGGAGGTCCCTGAGGACCAATATAAAACAACTTATGTATAATAAAGATATTTAACTTCAACAATAACTAGGGTCATAAGGTTTTCACAGCCTACCCTGCTACGAGTATGTGCTGGATACAACAAAAGTTGGAAAGAAAACTTCAGCAATAAGAATCAAACCTACTATAATTTTTCCGCTTCACGCTGGGACCTTTACATGGCAGGATAGGCAGAAGAAACTTGGGAACTTACTGCTAGACATTCCGTTCCGTTCCCCACTTCTCGATGAATTTGAAGCATTGCGTGCTGAGTGGCGGAGCTGAACGCCGCGTTACCAGAGCGAAGAAATGATAGTATTGAATATTTTAAATATGGACACAGCTCACGGAATGACAAAAATGATCGGAGGAAAGTGGGCGTGATACCGCGTCAAGCTGAGAGAGAACCTGAAAAGTTCATACCATGTTTTTTTGAGACGAAACAAATATATTCATTATTGTTCTTCATTAAATAATATTGCTTAAACAAAAACAGGAAACTGTGGAATTATTATCCTAAATCTATATACAGACCATTGTTCCGCAAGTGTTACAAATATATGAGCATTGGTTTGTACAGCTGTTAGCGTTCCAAGGGAATTGTCACAACGCTTTGTGAGTTAAAGCCTAAATCTGTCATCGGTTAGATATTGGTCAATGTTAAAATAGAATGCTAATTCAATATGGTAATATTGTTTGTGGCTCTTGTTTTACAATAACATTAAATAAATATATAACCACACTTTTCATTACTAGTTTTATTTTACTGATTTATAATATATTTTGAAAAATTTTAAATAGGTATTTAAATGGTAGAAATTTAGCTAGCTAACCCAGTCAGTAAATTAGAAATAAATGTGTTAAAAGGATGTTTAAAACTATATTGTCTTACCTGTCGTGGCGCAGCGGCACAAGCGTGTGACTGTTGTGGACCGACAGGTTGTGGATTCTCGATCCCCACTCGAGGAAATATTTAATATTTTCAATTATATATTTAATGTTTCATTTCATCGCTCTGGTAATAAGGCAAAAGCACAGCGTTGAGTTCTGCCACTCAACACGCAATGCCTCAAATTAGGCGGAAAGTGAGTAACAGAAGTGGAACGGAGTGTACACTAGGTTCCCAAGTTCCCTCTGCCTGCCCTGCCATGTACGGGATACAGCGTGAAGCTGAGTGAGTGAGTGAGTTAAAACTATCTTATTTTAATATTATAAATGCGAAAGTTTGTACGGATATGTGTATGTTTGTTACTCTTTCACGCAAAAACTACTTAACGGATTTTCATGAAACTTTGCAGTAATATAGCTTCGATATCAGAATAACGTAATAAGTTAAAATTTATAGCGATTTTTAACCGACATAAAAAAGGAGGTTCTTTTATGTATGTTCCCCGATTATTCGAAGATGGGTGGGCCGATTTTCAAAACTCTTTTTTTGTTCGGGAGGGTATATTTCACGATTGGTCCCATGGTAAGGAGATCAGGATCTGATGATGGAATCCTGGACAAATCGAGGGCAACCCTCAAATTTGAAAGGCACAGATGCGGGTTTTTCGTATAATAACGCAATTGGGAGATCTGTATCTGACTATCATCTCATTTTATTAACCGACCTCAAAAAAGAAAAAGGTTCGAGTAATCTGAGGAACATACGTATTAAGTATGTTTCTCAGATTACTCGAAGATGGGAACACTGATTTTAAAAAAAACTTTTTTTGGAAAACTTTCGTTGGAGTTACACAAAGATAATTATAGGTAGATTACTGTAGGATTATTTATCTTAAATAGTTCTAAATAAAAGTCCGCAACACTAGATATCTATCTTTTATGTGTAAGTCACTATGATCAAAATAGTGAACGCGGACAAAGTCGCGGGTAACAGCTAGTATATTATATTCTTTATTGCACTTGATAGAGCATCTAGGTGAGACATACACCTAAACACAAGGGCAACTTGTAAATAGTATTAAAACTACTATTAAGACATTCCGTTCTCCATTAAGATTATAATATATTTTATAAATTATTTATTACCAATAAATGTTACTTTAAATTATTTTAAATAGATAAATCCTAAAAGAAAATTGTATTGCCTTTTTTTTATTTGTTAATAATCGATATATTTGATTGTTTCCTTTAGTTACATCGTGAGCGGACTACGTAATCTCTGAGTTCGATGAAGTAAATCACTAGAGCGTATGAGTCTCGCGGGAAATTGAGAAAAATTGCTGCCGCGACTAAGTGATTACTATCAAACTATAATGACTAATATTTATAATGTTGCATATTTGCTTTATTTAGCACTTCTAAACAACAAATTTTTAAAAAAATAATTGATTAAAACTTTATATACTAAATTTAAAATCGTATGAAAATTTTGAACGTAACAGGATGTGAACCCGCGCCTCTTGGAACCGTCCAAACGCGCCGACCAACTGAGCTATACGTGCTTATCAAGCTACGTTGAAATTCTTCTACGCTTGTTACAACACATTTATGTTGTTGCATGAAAAAAAATTTTATACGCTTTTAAATTTAGTATTTTCTGTCCTAACCATGGAATAACACTTTAAAAATAGTAAGAATATTAAAATTTTATATATTTAATATTTGACAATTGTTATTAAGTCACTTTTCACTTTTAAATGGATTCTTATTTTTAACAGTATTCGATTTTCAAAAAGAAGGTTGTTTATATTGTATTTTTTATCTGTATCCGTGGAATTCATCCTAATTTCTTTCTTGAAACTCCAGGGAAACCCTCGTTTTTTATCTGGGTACGATATGTCTCGTACAATAAATATATATTTTCTTCTTGTAGACATCATCTGATGACAATACTGAGCTGATGATGATTATAGTAGACATGATTATAGTTTTTAAACATTTCAGTCAAAATAATATTTGAAATAAGCAATAACAAAAAACAAAGGGAATCTGGCAACCTATAGTTAAAAGTGTTCCACGTTTTACTCGAGGATATGAAAACATTAAATATTTTATTTCGTCGAAAGGGGTTCGAACCCAAAACGTTTACGTCGCAGACTTATGCCCCTTTTCCACGATAAGTCCCAATATCAATATTATAATAAAATGTACATAGGTACCTACTTTATATACTTTATATATGTACTGTATATGTATTTAGTATCGGTAATTTTATAACATATGCAAGAAATTAAAACTTCACAATTACAAATACTTAGTACAGACTTTATCTAAATAATGGGAATAGAAATATTATACAATAAACTCATTTATTCACAAATATTTCAAGAAAAATGGCTAATATACAAAAAACAAACAACAACAGTCCTCGTCATGAAATAAGTAATAACGTAAAGTATCTTTTACCATATAATTGTTATGAACGTAATTTCGCACACAGACCTACGGGAAACTTCTCGGTTCAGTCTCAATTAAAACTTTCTAATGATTTATAATTCAGATGTACATGGGACTTTCTTTTGAATATTAATATTTTGTTTTTATTTGTTTATTAAAATTAGGAACATTTTTTTTCGTCTAATCCAAGCTTATAAACGAAAAGTAGTTTTATGACTTCAGGACACATTTCACAGTTTTGTGCTAATTTTTTATATGCTATTTGTATTGTGGGGATTCATAGCTGGGCATATTATTTTAATTTCCCTGTTTAGATAATTAAATAATTTTCGAACAGGGAAATTTGAGTGACAGAACTCAACAGGCATAGCGTGTTAAGTGATTCGACGGAAAGTGGGGAAAGAAACGAATTTAACATTATGTTGTACCCTGCCATGTGCGAAATACCGCGTGGAGCTAAAAATAAATGTATAAACCATTGATAATTTAATTTTATGTAATATCTCTAATCTTTTAGCCTTATATGCTTAAACTTTGAACTACAAGTTGGTACTCGTATATTATATATTACTTGAGTATAATGAACTGATTTTTATTTAAATAAATTTAAACAATTTTAAGCGTAAATTATATCAATGTGTGCCAAAACAAAAATATCACTATAAAACAAAATATCGTTTAGGGTTTGCCAGAAGTAAGCACCGTCGTTTGCGCTAAACTAAATCATCTCTCTATGAATATATAGTGGCTCACAGTCCTTTATAAGTTTTTGTATCAACATTTATGTTTAACTTTGGCAATTTTGCTTACTCTTGATTATAGCTATTACTAAAATGTTGAATAATTTTCTTTTGTTTTATATACGATGGGACAGGATATTACTTTTCGTTAAATATTATCGTACCTCAAAAGAATAAAATTAAAATATGACCAGCCATGTGATATATTTAATATTTT
The DNA here is from genome assembly GCA_018249855.1 of Eueides tales michaeli. Taxonomy (NCBI): domain Eukaryota; kingdom Metazoa; phylum Arthropoda; class Insecta; order Lepidoptera; family Nymphalidae; genus Eueides; species Eueides tales. Next base: position 7,352 of record DWMZ01003775.1, on the reverse strand, counting down.
CAATTCGCTTTGGCGTAGAGCGCGGTGTTGAATTTACACCACTTCAGATTTCAAAAAAAAGGGATGAGCGGAGTATCTTAATCCAAGGCTCCTATTGCCGACCCTGCTATAGGGTAAAGCTGAAAACATTGAACCTTTTTAGAATAAACTTACTTCTAAGGCAATGTACTAAAAATACATTCAATTTTTACCAAACACTACTACTGCATCATATGGAAAAAAAATTCCAACTTCATCGAGTTTCTGCTTCACATTATAACTAACGATAGAGGATAGTTATAATGGAGAGGAATATTAAACGTTTTTATTTGGAAGGGCCCTGAGTTATTTCAACGGGAATTTGCTATTATATTATCTTTTAGTGGCAAATTTGTCATTGGTGAGTTTCCTTCTGATGGCCTATTATAACAGTTTGAGTAATACAGTTTTCAATCCTCGACGCTAAACGGGATGGTTATATATATCTGTCTGTGTATCTGTCTACGTATCTTAATGAATGAAACCGTTCTGGGAATGATTTAATAATCGAAAAGATTCATCATGGTGGTGCTTAGCTATGTTTACTAGAAATCTGATTGACAGTTTAAGCGCCACGAGCACTTTGTCAAAATAAAATATTGATTTTTTGAGTAAGAATTTTCTTTGCTTTTAAATTACGTAATTTTCTTGATTTGATTATTGAAACTCACAAAACTAAAACATGTAACTATCTAATAGTCAACTTCATGAGCTATGCTATAAACTCTAAAAACTTTGCTAACTTAAAACCTATATAAAAAAATACTTTATTCTCCATTCATCGCGCACATAGTGATTTATCGTATAAAGACAAAACACTTTTTTTTCCTTATTTTTTCTTGAAAGCTGTCGTGGTACTGGGAGAAAAGCGAACGCGAGAGGTTATAGGTTCAATGCCCACTGGAGGAAATGAAATATTAAATATTTTCATTTCTATGCTCTGGAAAGAAGGCAAAGCAAGGAGTTGAGTTCCGCCACTGAACATGCAATGCCTCGAATTCGGTGGGAAATGGGAAACGAAACGGAGTATCTCAATACTAGGTTCCCTCTGCCTACCCTACCGTGTTCAGAATACAACGTGAAGCTGAATAAAAATGCAATTTTCTACATAAAAAAACAATTTTCTTAGAATTGTAAATAATAATATATAATGACTTATATAATGTCTAAATTAACGACAAAAATAAAATTAATAATAAAATTATATATATTCTAACCTACCCACGAACTATACTGTAATATATAAATTATATTGTAATTACCTAAATAGTGATGAATTACGCTCTACATTCGCAATCTTTGATCACTAGTGACAATAGCACCTGTCCGATAGCCGCAATTGCTAGATAAATCGAGTCAGACCGGCAATTGGCTTCGAGCCGGAACTTCACATGCATATATCCATGACTAGTAACTATTGTAACTACATTTTGAGGCTGGATTACAATTGTTACTTTTTTTCAGTTTCTCACTTTACCCCGCACATGGCAACCTAGTAACACTCAGTTCTGTTCTCCATTTTGTTTTTTTTTCGTATACATCTTTATATATGACAGGCCTCCGTCGTGGCGCAGCGGCACAAGCGTGTGACTATAACATATAGATTGTGGGTTCGATCCCCAGTCGAGGAAATGAAATATTTAATATTTTCAATTTAAATATTTAATGTTTCATTTCTTCGCTCTGATAATAAGACAAAAGCACGGCGTTTAGTTCCATAGTGGGGGAACAGAAGTGAAACGGAGTGTCTTAACACTAGGTTCCCAAGTTCCCTCTGCCTACCCTGCCATGTGCGGGATACAGCGTGAAGCTGAGTGTGTTGTATACATCTGTATTTTCAACTTAAGAAAGTAAAAACGACTCAATTTTTAGTTAAATTGTCCTTTTTTGCGTAGAGATTAGTTAGTGCTCAACTAGTTTAGAGATATTCTGAGAAAAATCTTTAATTATTTTTAAACTAAATAAATGGAAATTATTTATTTTTCGACCTTCACGCTGTATCTCGCAAATGGCGGGGTAAGCAAGGGAAACTTGGAAACCACACTGGGTTTAGGCACTGGTTCCCAACAAGGCACTCTGTTCCTTTTCGCCATATTGCACTGAATTTGAAGTATTGCGTATTTATTGGAGGAACTCAACGCCGCACTTCACCTTGTTACCAGATATAAAATTAAAATATTAAATTTCGTCGACTGCGGATTCACACTTATGCACCTACGCCATAAAAGACCTCGTATTGTAAATATTTTAATTAGACGTAATTAAAACTACAAATGTTATTTACAGACAAGCCACAACTGCGCTATAATACTATATATTCTTTCTTCCACTTTAATACGTAGTTCTTAACAAATGTTCATTGTATTCTAAGTTAAAAAGAGCTTAAAAGTCCAACAATTAATAATCAACTAAAATACAAAATAAATTTAAATGAAAGAATGGAAGAAGACGAAAAAAAAATTATGATTGAAAAGTGAAATTATGATGGCAAAAAAGGTAAAGGGAGAGTGAGACCTCGGTTGACCTTTGAAAACACAGCGTCTACGGTACTGGAGGAGGGTCACGTAAAAAGCATGAGGACCCCCCGGATGGCATGTATGATAAGCTTGATGACAATGGACGGGGTTGAAGAGGTGTGTCGAGGTCGTAGCGTTTGGCGCTCCGTGCTCTCTGCTTTCCCCGCTAGGGATATAGCGTGAGGCTATGTATACTTACTTAGGTAAGTATTTTTAGCTTCACGCCTAAGCAACTAAGTTCAGCTTAAATAAGTATAATAATAGTAAAAACTTATGATAATAGAAAACAAAGTAACCTTTTTGATTAACCGTTTGAATTTGATGTAAATATATGTTCAGTTAACAAAGTCACACTGTTATTATATAAAAATTGGCTGAGATAAAATCTTAGTTCTAAGAATCAATTTATAAAAATACTGTAAATATTTTTTTTTCCAGCTTCACGCTGTACTTATATGGCAGAGGGAACTTAGTTAACGTAGTGTTCTTAACGCTTCATTTCGTTTCCGACTTTCCGTTCAATTCAATAATATTAATAATAAGAAAATTAAATTGCAATGAGACAAAATAAGAACAAACCAAGTGTGTGTGTAAATATAGATGTACAGCATTAAAATAAAAAAAAATATGAATGTTGCCACAATTTAAATTTAATTTAATTTCACTTTTATAATCTACCATTAGGCTATATATATTTCTGCCAAAAAGTGAAAATATACCCAAAACTACAAAAAACATCATAAAATGAGATACTTAACACTTATAAATCTCTTATTCATTATACGAATGTACGTGAGAACCAATAGTAACATCATTGTCAGTAACGTTTTAGAGTGCCATTCATTTCAATATACGCGATGACGATGGTGTTAAAAACTGTGTCAACAGTCACCACGTATTGATTAAAAGATAAAATGTCAAGTGCTACACTGTTCAAAACAAACAAGCGCTGATTAAAACAATGAAAAATATATTTTTATACTACAATCAACGCTACTGCAAATTAAAACTGCCTTGTTGTGAATTGTATTCAGATATGTATACTTAAAGCAACTTTGGGCTATGATTTCAATTCTTTTCTTATTCCAATTTAGTAGAAATACAAATAAAAAAACAAATTAGCTATTAAAGAAAAATGTAAATAATTATATCATATAGTACACATGCGGAAATTCTTGCAACTCAATGTCAGATTATCCTGTCCGTAATAGATTATTTATGGGATTGTAGATTACTCTAGATATTCTACAATTAAAGATTGGCGTGATCTCAAGATTGGAGATTCATTAATAATATCGAGGGTAATATCGCCTATAGTAAAAAAAACGGCTATAACTACGTTCTACTCCGGTAAATTAAGTCATAAATGATGAATGTACCGTATCATAATGGCATTTTTTTTCAGTCAGTTTATGTCAATGTTTTGTATTTATCCTCTTGGGCTTTTGAAGGCTTTAATGGGTATCTGTGATACGTAATAATTAATTACTTATGTTAGACTTTACATACTAATAGTTGTTACTTTTACACACATGGTGGTTAGTCCACTCTTGAACACGGAGTACTGCATTAAAGTAGGTCACAAGCTCAGATATCATGTTTACCATCTGGATACGTAGAACTCTACTAGAGTGCGATTTCGGAGGAATTTACTTCCACGCGCCACACATCTGTGGAATGGCCTATCTGCAGCATTGTTTCCAGGTCGATACAACATGGGTATCTTCAAAAACGCGTCTCCATCTAAAGGTCACCAACGCACCTGTAGCTTCTCTGGTGTTACACGGGGCCGGGGCGGTAATCACTTACCATCAAATATCGTACAGATCGGACGCTCATGTGCCTTGTCTTTTTATAAGAAATACACTATTAATTCGGTTAAAATAGTTACATTTAAAATCATTAATTATGTAAGTGATAATATAGACGCTTTAGTTGACAGAGAGCGTCGTATTAGACATAGTCCGGACTAACGCGGTTCCACTGTATAAATATGCTTCTGAAAGCACAAACATCATGTGTATATTCAGGCACTATCGAATAGCGGTACAACGGCCCCTCTATAAAGTCTTATCTATACATATAAATAAAATTGAAGTGTCTACCTCTAACTTCAATATCCATGTTTTTCTGAATGCATATTGTCGTTTACACAATACCAATAATCAAACTATTTTAAAAAGTTTTGTTTGTCTATATTTCATTTAGACTCATCTCCAGAACAGCTGACCCGAATATTATGGGAAGAGCAATGAACCATAAGATAAAAATTATCATTTATTAAGTAAATAACTGTATAAATAACCATACTAAGACAATTCAACATTTTAAGTAAAACTCACTTAAATAAAATAGATATTCATATAGTTCAAGCCGGCGAAGCTTCGCGGGTCCACAAGGTTTTGAACCAATATCATGACACTCCATTATCCACTAACTGCCCTAACTATGGGTTAACTAGAATAAGTTAACTCTTTTAAATAATGTTCTCTGATTACCACAATTATGTTTAACATCCATTAGTAATGAGTAAATATTAGCTAACGTTTTACAATAACGTATGTATTTCACGGTAATGTATTCGATAGAATTACTGGGCGTATAAGATCCACCCTGGCGAACGCCTGTATGTTTCCATACAACTATTTAAAATGAAAAAAAGCTTAGCACTTTCAATGCAATATTACATTTTTAACAAAAACTAAGGAAATAAAGTCTCTACACGCAAATGAAATTGTGAATAGCAAATAGTTACAACTCGCAACTTCGTTTGCATATATTTTGTTTCTTGCTATTTAAATTTATCATACGACGTCGACGAAAAGTAAACGCAAAATAATACTTACGTACCCAGCGCTTACACAGCAATAGCAATATTTTTTAAACTTAAGACCCGACCTTGTATTAATATAAGAAAAATATAGAATTTGAAGAGTTTTACAGATAGATACATGTAATTTTATAAATTACAAATTTCTAACTTATAATAATATTTTTTTGTAATCTATATATTAATTAGTTAATCACTGGTCAAATTATGTTACTTGTTACGTACACAACATTTAAGATAAAAAAGAAACTTGTAAAACATACAATTTAAGGTATGTATTTCTGTTCTGTTTTCAGTTTATGCGCTGCATGTAAGTTGAACATTAATTAACAATTGAGCTTCACCAATATCACGTTGTATGGAGAATACAAGGCAAAAAATAATAATATTTAGTCACTCAGCTTCACGCTTTATCCCGGACATGGTAGCTGTCTACCTTTTTTTATTCATACTAACATATTTTCAACATTTTTATATATACGTTTATAAAAAATATGTTTAAAAATATTAAAATAAGTAACCCTACCGACAGGGAGACAAGGATCCAGGCCATCGGTGGTTGTGGCGGTGGGTTCCAGTGTGAGGAACCTCCTCAGAATACGTAAATATATAAGAGGTTCCTCACTCAAGTGCCAAGTTCAAATATTTGTATAGCTTTTCTTTTTCTGCCTTCACGAGATTATCAATATGCGGGATAGTAATGTCAATAATTACTGCACGTTGCGCCAGTTCGTCTACTAGTTCTATATCAGGTCTATTGACAACACTATACCTGCCAGTAATAATAGACCGATCCCAGTAGAGCAAAGCACAGCTATTTTCCAGAGATTTATTTTACAGACGTGGGAGTACCTATGGTATAGTACCTCTAGTTGTACAAGGCCATATCGAAGAGCAAGTTGCTGGTGTGTTGTCTTGGTTACTTTATTATGATTATGCAAATACTCATCATAAGCAAGATGAGAACAACCAGATATATTGACATCTGGGGGACTCTCCGGGGTGATGAAACGTCCAACAAATATCGACAGTGCCAATTTTCATTATATGTCTCTTTTCTTCTCTTGTCTTAATAACTTCGTCCGTAATTACAGAGACACAAAATAATATGTATGTGTATAATAAAAGACAACGTTCTGCCTTAGTGGTCACTTTATTTCTGATCGCAATTAACAATCATGGCAAAAGGGGCGTGGCCGCATATACACCACAAAATCTTTCCAGAAAAGATCTCCGAATCGTAACCGAGATAGTCAGGAAACTGTGTCTGGACTCAATTTAGCTTTATGGAATCTTCCATGCAGATCTTCCATGCAGAGCCATCGTGGTTCTCCCACATAGTGATGCGATAAGAAGTAGTAAGGAGTATAGGCCTACGCTGTTAGTCCTTAATCAAGGAAAAAGAGGTGCAGTCTTTATCTGCCTTTATCTGAGATTTTATTTCTCAAAATTGATGAGGATATGACATCCTTCCGCAATCAATTCAATTTTGGGAAACAAAATCTCGAACACTGCATGCCTCGCGTTTATGGAGGTTCATACATTCAAAAAGAGACAACCTCAACACTTACGCGAGATTATTACAAACGACCGCCGATGGTTCTTTCGGTATATTATAAACAATTTGGCCGTCTTATTCAGTTTAGAGACATTTATTCCTCATAAGAACCAAACAGAGTTCACTAATAATGAGAAAATTTAACAATATATTATAATAAAATTCGGCGCAGCGCAACTATGGGCTAAATATAAACATAGAAAAAACAATTTACCGTAAACTAACAATATAACAAAATATATACACGTAAGTAGGTAGTTGTAAAAAAACTTTATCACGCATCTAAAACATGTACCTTGCGGATTGACTATAGTGAGCCATGCAGTAGTTTTATATACTACAATTATTATTATTTAAATTATTTTGGTTTCTAAAGTTTTTATCGGAAATTATTAAGAGTTTAAATGTTTTATTAGTATTCAGTATAATT
>DWMZ01003774.1:0-12359 GCA_018249855.1 Eueides tales michaeli | reverse complement strand
ATATATATATATATATATATATATATATATATATATATATATATATATATATATATATATATATATATATATACATATATATAGATTTTGTCTATAAAAGTTAACTTGCTCGCTTTTCCCCCGGGAGGAATCGATTCAGGTATTTGACCTGTGACAGGGACGGGGTAAGCGTGGGAGGGGTGAAGCTTGGGTGTGGCACTGGCGTGAAACGTTCGTCCAGTTTTTACTCCCTTAGCTATTACAGGAAAGTGACGTTTTGTCTTTAAATCTTCATTCTATGATATGAAAAGAAAATTACAATTTTTTTTATTTGTTTGGAGATGTTGATTTTAGGCACCTTAAATACTTAAATAAAGAACCTTAATGTTAGTTTATTTTCTCTATTTATTTTATATCTCCAAATATATACTCTGTTCGCATTACCTCTAGGAGTGATCAATTGAGGTCATTGACTGATATTATGCATTCGGGGGGAGGGTGTCAGTGCGGGATAGATAATGCTTAGGTGTGGCACAGGCGAACTATGCAAATGGCAATTTTCATTACATTTGAAATATTTATTGAGATTTATAAATACATTTTTATATGAAATAAATCAAATTAATTATTAATATTTATGTTTTTATTAGTATTCGTTATTTGTAAGAAATAAAAGAATTGTAGAATCGTCTATGATTCCTTGTTACTTTTTTCAAAGGAGTGAGGTATCACAGAAAAGAGGTCAATAATCGATTAGATGCATTCATGATGCAGAGTGGGGGTATTATACGGGCTGGGCTTGGGCGTGGCTCGGACAAAGAAATTTTATGAACATACTTTACTGAGGCTTTTTTGTAAAGTAAATATTATGTTAAATAAATATAAGCTTCTATTATATTAAATAAACAATTTTGTTTTAGATTTGACATCGTGTTTTATTACGTCACTGTCACAGTAACACTTAGTAACTGCATTCACTTTTGGGAAAGATGTCACGGGAGCTTATTTCCACTCTCAGATGACATATAATGACCTGAACGTAAGTATTTTCTATTATTTTTATGTAAATTATTATAATCCAATTGTCAATAGCAAATAATTAAATGTATATTTTTTAGATCCGTCGATCACTGACTGCCTACGACACAATTCTGGAAGTTTTATTTTAGGCGGTATGTACGATATTATTAATGCTAATATATATTAATAATGTGTTTATGAGTGATGTAGACTTCATTTATTTATGTTGCATATTATTTTCAGAATATAGATTCAGCTAAGAGCATAGATCAGAAAGATCAGCCATGTACTTCAGGAGGCTGACGAAGAGTTTCACCGTACGTATCTATCTAATATTGTTTTGAGAAAACATTCTTTCTATAATATACGTACTTATTTCTACTAATTTACTTTATGGGATTTTATATATTGAATGATTCGCGAACAAATTAAGACAGACAAAGACAAAAAATATAAAAGACAAACACTCTGCTACGTGTTTTGTTAGCTTACGCTTTCGATATGTTCAATGGACCCAATTTTTTTATACTTTTCTTGTAATTATTTTGTATTTTTCTGTCTTTTTATTACATATACAGACATAGATAATAAGACGTATAATATTTAAACAAAAACATTGTTATTTAATACTAATACATAATAATATTTTCAGAAACCACCTCGGGAGAAACATCTACTTTTGATATTCTATGCTCTCTTTTTTGCAAGCTATTATTGTTATGTGAAGACCTTGAAGATATATTCGTCTGAAATTGTCTTTTGGATAGTGTCGTATGTAGGTAATGCATTAAACATAGTTTGTAAAGAGAAAAATATATTATATTTGTGAGAATGATTTGGTATCATTTTTTCGCGTTGGTAAAGAGATAAAATCCGGCGTTTGCCTCCGCTACTCTACAAGCTACGCTTCAATTGAATAGCTAATCAAAAAATGGGGAACGGAGTGTTTTAATACTTGGTTCCTTTATCTGCTCTGCCATTTGTCTATTTATTTTTAAAAAATATATATTTTTAAATGAATTATTTCATCTGGCAGGTACAGCCGTGCGAATACATCAGCAAAATATCGACGGGGGGTGCCTGCATTTACTATCATGTTATTGGAGACATGCCTTAAAGATTCCGATACCTAATTGGACATATGTACAAGAATCATTATATTTTTTAGACATTTACACTTAATATTAAAAAAAAAGTCTAGCTGATTGTATTATAGTGCCTTTAAAGTTCACATCATAAGTAAAAAAATATTTTATGATAGCAAGTTTTTTAAAAAAATTAAAAATGAAAAAAAAGGTCACTAATAATTTTTATTAATCGATTATAGCCACATTTCATATTTAAGATTTAGCGATATAAATAGATCTACACAGAAGGCATATATAGAACGTAATGGTTGATTAAAATAGTTTAAAAATATTAATATCTTTTATAACCTAGCTTTAGAATTGATATATTTAGTGATTTAGATATAAGGGACTTTAGGTACGAGTTGCGATAACATTAACTAGATAAATATACATTAGAGTTTTCTTAAGGAAAAGAAAAAGATATCTTTGTACATACGACATAGGAGAAGCCACATACTCTCGACGCATATCTACGCTTGATTCCATGTAAATAACTCCATCGATCATAACCTTCTTCTAATTATTTTTTACCTCCCTAGTTAATATGTAGTTGTTGTATATGGTTTCTCCTAGAGATATCTTGGTTATATATTATTTTCATGTAGTTAGAACAAATTATTTTTATTTTCTTAGTAATAGTAACGAGATAGGCCGAGTTTTGTCGACACATTGGAAGCGGTTGGTACTGAAGATGTTGCTTAACATCTTTTTGTTACGAACCTGCCAGTACAAAGTGAAGGCATGATATACGAGAGTGTATCGCTCGGCTTCTTTCGCGTTTAATTTTAGACCAACAAGATAGTAAATGTCACCATGACGAGTGACGCCCCACTGTAGTATGTAAATATGATAGATAACAAATAATATTAAGTAGGTTAATATGATGATCAAAATGTCAGCTGAACTGTGTTTGTGTAAATATTGTATATAATTAGATATAATTTGCAAGTAGGTAGCTAATAGGAAAAAAAAACGTCAGCCGAACTGTATTAATATAAGTATAACCTCATAGAACATATGGTGAGTAATTATGGTGAGATATAAATTAAAATAAGTTTGCTTGTACCTGACGGAATTCACAAGACTTTAAATTGTAACAGCACAAAATTTGTACATATTTATATTTTTTTATATATATGAAGTTTTTTATAAAGTAGGATTAAGTTAGATATAAGCATTTAAATTCTTCAATTAGTTGGTTATTAGTATAAGTATCTTGATATAATCTTAATCGTAATGTAGTATTAAGATATTCAGTTTGTCCCCCTCTGGTTTTTATTTTTACTATGTTTTTTTATTGTTTTGGATTTGATTAGGCATAAATATTAGTCTATAAGGTAAGCAAATGTAAATATAGAAGCAAAAATTACATAAGGTACTATATTTACTAACTAGTTAATGAAAAGATATGAGTAATCTTGTTAACTTTTGTATAAGATTTTAAGTCATAGTGAGTAAAGTATTTATTTAAAAATAGGTATGTAGTTTTGCTAAAAAAAAAACAGAAAAATATAAGAAAAAAAATTAAAAAAACAAAATATCAAAAAAAAAGTGCTTTATAAATGTTAGTTACTATATAGTCTAATTAAGTTACAAATAATGCACAAATATTTTCTTATTTGTTATTTATAAAAAAGGACGATTTCATAAAGCCAGTAAGGAACGCACAAATATTCACGTGGACTTTTTATAGCGACGCGATAACGAAGCTTCGCTTTAAAAATACACTATAGTCTTCCGCTATGGCCAAGTACTTGGCCGTAGATTTGAAACTCAACAGATGAAAGCAAAGATCTTCCAGTTTATTAGTTAATGAAATTTATAGAAATATTTTGATTAGACATAATTATTATACTTTTATATACAGAAGTTTTACATTATTAAAGTGTACAACAAGCAATGTGCGTAATTCATAGTGTCGGAAAAAAATAGATGTTCGTTGAAATTGTTTTGAGCTCATATTTGTATATTAATAGGTCTTATTATAAAAAAAATAAATTTTCTATTTATTTATTTTATATTGAGGCCTATTTTTTATATAAGCAGCAACTTGTTCAATTTTTTTATATTTATGATGCAATAAGTTCAATTTAATTTTGGTTAAGCGTGATCTTTTAAGTTCCTTGCAATAATTATTAATATGCTGGTTTACATCGGAAATGAAGTGAACAACTAGAGATATGCATCCGCCGTTAGTATAGTTTAATTTAGTAATTTAAATTATATATGTTGAACTCAAAATATTAATTTTGTAGCGGATAAGGGATGGACAGTTCAATTTATTGAACATTAGGTGGTAGGGGCTGCTCGGTCCCGCCTGGGTCTACCACCCTCCTGAGTAAGAGCCTGTTCGAAGTAGCCTTAGGGTCACTTAACAGAGTAAAGGGAGAACCAGTTTTCCTTGTTATAATCTGTCCTTTTTTATGTTATCTACCATTTTAACCCTTTTAATTTTATCTAAAATAAATTTCACTTGTCTTAATTTTGAACTTTCTAAATTAAATTTTGTTATTGTCTTCATATTTTATATTATTTTTTAATTTGTATTGTTTTTTTGTTAGTTGGCTTACCTATCTTGTTCCACTTGTTTCTTCCTAATAATTATAATATTGGTGTTGTAGCTTTTATTGCTTGTAGTCATGTTCCAGTAGGCAATTCTTTTACGTTACAGGTAGCACGCCCAGACATAATAAATCCATAGATTTGATTCTTATAATAATTTTAAATTTGTGAACTTTCTTTTTTTAAACATAATAAAACAGGTGATCAATTTATAAACATTGAATTAATCGGTTTTTTTAAGACTTTGTTTTACAATGTTTTAATTAAATTTTAAATATTTTTTAAAATAACATTACTGGTTCATTTAAAATTAGGCAGTTTTTGAAAGGGGCGGCTATTTTAGATTTTGAATTATTTTTTAGTGTTCTCAATGTTGTGACGTGTATCGATGTTGTGCGTAGGATAAGTAACTTGATTATATAGGGAATAATATTAAATAATTAACAATTAATAAAATTTACCTTGGGCTCGTTAGCCCACTAGCCCACCCAGTTGGGTGCAGTGGGAGATTATCTGGCTCTAAGCTATGGGGTTAAAGGTACCATCCAGTCAGAGAATGATAACAGTCAATTTGTTTTCGTTTCCCCACTCTGGTAATGCAAAGCGCGATTTATGGGTTTCACCATGTACAAAACATGTATTTTTAAATGATGGGAAAAGCGGAGAGACGGTCCTGTTCTGTACTACTCCGTTATAAGTGAGGTAGCGAGAAGGTGAATATTGACAACTGATGTTGTGGCAAAGAATTTATAAGCTCTGAAGGTTATTGCAATACATCACTGTTACATTTTTGATGAAATATTTCTATGTTATGTCCCTATGTAATCAAGAATTGATGTTAGTATTACTTTATTGTACTCCGGGACGTTATATTAATTTGTATCGTTACAATTTGTTTCCATTGGTTGTAAGTCTTATAGAATTATTTTTCTTAATAACTTATTTTTATATATATTTTTGTTACTTTATATTTAGGTAAAATTAATTTAAATTTAAGTACTTAATTTTATTTGTTTATTTCAAGAAATTTAAATATAAGATAATTCTATATTATAAGATAAATGGTAATTATAAGGTAATTACTTTGGCTTTTTATACTTATTTCTAAGATTCAATTGATTTATATTATTTAATAAGCGTAAAAATGTATTGTATTTTTCGTATAGTTTACTATGTGTTATACATTAGATTTATTTAGAAATAATTCTATAATTAATTTTATGACATGTTATTATTGGTATTTTTCTGCTGTGATATTTGGTAACTTTTTCATATTTTTTACATATTTGTTGGTGATCTTATGTTTTTAGCATTATTTTTAAAGTAGTCTTATTGTTGCAATTTCTTATTAGCTATTAATAAATGTGTAGTAGTGACAAGTGGATTCATTTTTACTAACCCTCATTAAATATATCTAATGGTATACGAGACATGTATTACAATATACTCGTATTTATAATAAATAAATTTCCCTGGTCTGGGTAAAAGCAAAGTGCGGCGTTGATTTCCGCCACGAGAAATTCTAATACAGTATTTAAGTTTGTTGTCATGGTAAGTTGGAAAATAAAATAAGAAATAAATGAAAGTACAACTAAGTTCAATGGATTAGTTCTACATATAAAACATTAAAAAATAGCATATTACCTAAAAACATCTTTAAAAACAAGCTTTCTAGATGTCTGTCTTTAAATGGTTTCTATCATATGCACTAATATGATTTTACATTTTTCTTTGTAATAAAACAATAAGTATAGCTGAACATGCATAGAGAACCTATAGATTAGACTTTAGAAAGTTCATTTCCAGAAAGTTCATTTCCTCCTTTTTACTGGAGTGAGAAAAAGAAAATAATTCATTTTCTTCAGTCTCTCAGTGATGAAAATGAATTATTTTCGTGCCCAAAATGGTCGTACTTCATGTGCAGTGCCGCTACGTCTAGTCGGGCTTAACGTAACGTTTTTTCTCTGTGCCAATCTTAATTTCAAGTCATCAGTCAAATAGAACTCCTGAGTTTATAAGAGTAATTCATATGTACCTAAAATATATTAAGTTAAAAGTATTATACTAATAAAAAAATAACAAACAATATACTTTACAATTAGAATCTTTCCAAATCCAACTGAATGAGAAATTGGTACATGTTTCTTGTCTGTCTGAAAAGAATAGTACCTAGAGGAATGTGTTTTTAAAATAATGTACATTCCTTGTTAATATAAGACAGTCACCGTACTCCACTTTCAGAAATACACATGTTAATAAGAAAATCAATTATATTGATAGAAAAAAAATATCTTTTTACTATTTGCAACATTATCTTACACGTAAACAGACATGCGCAGAATGCCTGGATCTAGCTTCGTCTGGGCTTCGCTATAAGTACTAGGTAGTCTACATTCTGATCTGACACTATGAAGTCGTATATTGTTAATTTAAGTTTTTTTTAATTTGGTTTGATGTGATAAAGTATATTTTATTAAAAGTCTTATATTTACACAATGTTATAGTAGTGGATAAGTTGAGATTGATCGTGTAATATCGAAATCGTAAGTACTATTTGTAATTTTTCTTACATCTTGCTAGAGTTGTTAGCTGAAAAACTGAAGAACTTAAAATATACTAGCCAATGAAAAGGAATAATAAGGGATTCAAATCAAACAAGAATGACACCCTTTTATGCCCGCCACTCAACTTGGTTATATATACAGTTTTGATGATGCGGGGGGAGGTATACCTGTAGGGACGCACGGGCGAGGGTGCAATCAATAAATTGCAGCAGGGTGGGGTAGAAGGGCATGGGTGTGTCGGGAACAAAGAAAAAATAATGCAAACAATTATCGTTTTATACTTTTATAAGAAGTAAACACACCTGTTGAATGATACATATACAGTAATGTTTATGATTTGAAGTACACATAAGTAGTTGTGAAATGCTTTAAATTTTAACAAAGTATATTTTTTAGTTTATGATGGTGTACATTGTATAAAGACAGGAAAAGAATATGATTCAAATATGACATCGACCACGGAAAATGTGTCACGGGAGCCTATTTCCACTCTCAGATGACATATAGCTGATGGTGCTGGAGATGGATATTTGGTGAGAAGAATCTTCATATACTTTAGTTGTAGGTTGTGGGTACTCTTTGTGAGTAGAGGAGCTCAGCTGTTCTAAGCATTTGCATTTGCAACACTATACTTAGGTTGGAAATGCCACTTTAAAATGCGCATTATTGCTCGCTCCTCATTTAGGGGATTCTATTTAACCTAATTAGTTCAAATATTTTTCTCTTTTTCTTATCTTAAAATGATGATGTTTAATACATATTAAATATATTATATTGTATTTTTACAGGGTTATATTTGCATAAGCAGCATAGACAGTTAGCCATTTATACTAGAAGGCTGACGGAAAGTTTCATCGTATGTACCTCTATATATTTGATTTATAAATAATTATACTATATAGTTTTTTATTATTAAAAAAATAACGAAAAAATTATATAACCACATTTAAATTTTTAATTGTAATTATTTATAATATATGTAACTTTTTAACTTTCTGCCTTATTACCTGCCGGGGCTTCGCCCGACTCGAGTTTTTTCATGAAAACCACCTGACTTTTAACTTTGACAGCATTTCAATATTTCTTATAGCTTATCTGGACCCCTGCTGTTCTGCATCAGATGTGGAAGTATTCGAAATCAAATATAGCCTGCCCAGACTAAATATCTACGTAACGAAAAAAAAAACATTGAAATCGGTTTAGTGGTTCAGAAGATGTGCTTGTACAAACAGATAAACAGACAAAGAGACAGACAAAAAATCTAAAAATTGTAGATTCGTTTTCTATTAGTTATTTTAAGCCCCACTGCATTGTTTTTTCTTATATAGATTCAATGTATAGACACGATTTTTTTGACTGTTTTATTATAATATACATATAGGAGGAAAAGTACAGGGAATCTGGAAAAAAGACACTGCGTACCCGACGCTTATAGGAGGTCCAGTTTTCCTATTTGACCGATTGTCAAGGAATAACGGGTTGGCAGCGGGCAGAACGACAAATTGAAACACCTTTTCCTCTGAATAGGACTCGAATTCGCACCTATCACTTTCACAGTGAGACGCTGTGCCGCTGCGCACCCACGAAATGAAATTAATATTTGATTTTTATTTAGCAATGTAAATAATTCACACACTATATGTTATTATTTATCATAGGTCGGAATGGCGCGGAGACCTTCAAAATACCATCACTTCACAGAATTAATATTGTAAAGATTTCGATATCCCGATTAACGAAGAACGGATCTTCATCTTAATAGATAAATAGAATTTTTGTGCCTTGAAGCGATGCTGATATATATTATAAATAGTAATTTATATTTTTAATACATTTTATAACAGTATTTTTATAACACGTATGAAATAAAAAAATAAACGAAATCGATTATAGTTACATTTATAAAAAAAAAACAGATATCCAGGTAGAAAATATTTAGCAATAGAATCAGGTTAAATAGTAGGAATCGCGCAAAGATAATATAAGAACAAATAAGGATTTTAAATTTAGAACAATAAGAAAGATATCTTTGTACATAAATAATAGAAGAAGCCATAAACTCCCATCAAAGATTGTAAATCTTTTGTAAATAGTTCAAAACCATCTTTCATTCTAAATATTTTGTGTAAAAAGTTGTGTTGTCTGCTTCTTGTTATTTTGAATTTCCCGTTGATATCTAGTTCTTGTATATGGATTCTTCTAGAGATAGCTTCAATTTTATTATTTTCAACGTATTGTAGTGATTTTCTTTGTAGTCATTTGAAAAAATGTAAGTAGTTACGCTCTATCTGTTGTTAATACATTGTGGAAAGCGGTCTGTGAAAATGTTAATTATTTCACGTTATCTTGTTATAGAACTGCTGAAGCAGTGTGTTGATAGAAACGATGTGATGTACCGGGGTATATCACATATTTTATTTCATTTTCACGAGTAAGTGCAGTGTCGAGCAAATTTTAGTCACATATTAATGAATGACTTAAGGCTGTAGTGTGTACATATATTACTATGAAAATAGATAATACAGTTTAGAAATAATTAAATTAATAAAAAAATTAGAAATTAAGGTTTATTTTAATAATGTAAACAAATAAATTTAAAATCTAGTAGTTTTAATGAGTTATATTTAAGGGTAGCTTAATGATTTATATTTTAAACTAATTTTGACAGAAAATGGAATAAAATGAAAAAAAAATGTCACATTGTACATATATTTAAGTAAATATCTAAATTAAGTTATCTACTACGTCTTGAGATTTGGACGTCGTACTCAGATCCGCTAGAGACTTACAAAGATCTTCCAATTGCATGATGTTTTATTAAATATTAAGAAATATATTGAAAAAATGAAATTTATTGTACTTTTCTATATACAAATGTTATATTACAGTTATTAAATACAATATGCGAAATTCATAGTGTCAGAAATAACACGAGATCTTGTTAAGTTTGAAAATTGTTAAACATTAGAATTATGTTGCTATATATTTACAATATGTTCTTTTTTATATAAGTATATTTGTGTGTGTTAATTTATATATATGAAGTAATCGTTTTAAGTAAATTTTTAATTTATGTTATATTTTAAGAGAGAGAAGTGTATCCGCCTTAATGAGTTAAGCTTCTTATGATAGTTTTGTGTAATTATTTTTGACGTTTTAATTTCATGGCGGAAGGGAGGGAATAGTTAACAGCAATTTGCAGTTAGTTGAAGTTATTCGGTATCAGGGGTCGCTCGGTCCCGCCTGGACATTTTCCTATGTAAGTCTGTTCTTGGTAGACTTGGAGTGTCTTTCAACAGTGTAAAGGAGGTCCAGTTTTCCTAATTTACTATACTAATTTAATTTCCTAATTTACTATACATTTACTATACTAATTCTTACTGTCTCAAATTTGTTAATCAATATATTTTTGTTTCTAATTTCTATGTAATGTAATATTTTTGTTTTTTTTCAATATACATTATTTTTTTTATTTTGATATTTTAGGGTATTCTGTCGTATCTTATATCTGTCTCTTCATAGTTATAATAAAGCTATAGCTACACATGCTTATTACTAGCTATTAAAGCACTCTATTATTGAGATTACACAAAAGTTCGTGTCAAGCATGCTCATTCCAAGTCTGCTAAGAAGCATACCCTTCATTGAGCATGTGTAACTGTACGCTAACAATATTGATGTCGTTGCTTCTTAAAATTTTCAGTCTCAACCATTTTAATAGATAATTAAATCACATTAATTAATGGCATTCAAGTAGCTTACGATTTAGGTTTTTAAAAGAACAGTTTTAAAATATTTTTTTATATAGCCTGCGTTTAGCAGAGTGCTCAACGAGAACGCGTCTGTACAAGACTCTCAGTTTCCCTTTTCCTTTTAATTTTCAAGACATTACGAGTTGAGTGACGGAACATAACACCACGTATTTTGTCTTGTTACCGGAGCGAGGTAATGACAATAATTAATTACTCAGAGCCATAACCTTCAAGTTTAACAGTAGAACTTTAATATTTTTTTATATTGATTGAAACACTATAAGCTTAAAATATTAGAAAGTTTACCTTTTAGTAATAATATATCCATCATATTAAAGGTCCTGTAGAATATTATTTTTTACTTTATATTATTTAAATGACATTATTGAACTATTAGTAACTAGCTAGTTAACATGATATTTGCAATGTATGCATAGAGTAGGATAAGCATTTAAATGTTTAGTTTTATAATTTTAGTCCTAGAAATTCTTTATGTAACAATGTTATTCATATCGAAGTTATGATATATATTATATCTTATTGATCTTATTTATTGCACATAGGGTGAACCTTACAAAAATATAATCTAAATTTAACCAATTTATCCATTCGTCTCGTTACAGTTGGGTTTTATTTATTAAAAGCATGGAAATTAATTAAATTAAAATTTATTAAAACCCATATGGTATTTAAACTCACGTCCAAGCATTGTACAGTCAGAGATTTTCTAATTACACCACGATGAATTTTTAAATAAATCCTTAAATTTGTGTACAATTGTAGTGCCCTGTTTATTTGCTTTTAATAAATGTATCAATGTGCTTGTTGGTTTTATTAATAATTATAAACCGTATAAATATTTGTTATTATTGAATCTTATAATATACTAGAAAGATCATTAGAGTGTCATTCGGCAATTTAACAAGCAAAATCTCGAAAATAGGGCGATGCGTGGATTATATGGTAATTCCAGCTTTCCTTTACTCTGCTATGTGTGAAAAATAGCGTGGAATTGATTCAAGCTCAATAAATTAAAAATATTAAAATACCCTCACCCCGAAGAAACACTTCCTCCCCTTAGTGAAGTACACGTTGTAACTCTTAAATTGCTAATCAGATTTTTATAAAAATTAAAACGAACGGGCAGTGCCACAGACAGACAGGTAAAACTTATAACACAGGTAACCTACTATCAGAGTAACTTCATTTCTTTCCTACGTCAGAGGTTTAATATTTTATATATATATATATATATATATATATATATATATATATATATATATATATATATATATATATATATATATATATATATATATATATATATATATATATATATATATATATATATA